>JACXGJ010001631.1:0-71359 GCA_016801105.1 Esox niger
CGCAGGCTTGAGGCAGTTATTGCAAGCAAGGGTAATGCCACCAAATATAAAATGTTATTTACTTCAAGATTATTTGTTCCATTACTTTTTGCTCACTTAAAAATGATGTGGTCTAATACAAACGGTGATATGTCCTAAGTTGTTTAACACATCTAGATGTGAATACCAGGAAATAAAAGCTGAAATTCTGAACTCTTGTTTCATACTCATGTTTTGATCTTAAACCCAAATGTCTTTAGTGAACAACAAAAACAAAGGAATTTGCCTTGCCGTTCCAATACTTTTGGAGGGAACTGTAATTGGGCAGTATTCCAGGTGTGAAAATGAACCTACAGGACTTGTTTTGGTCAATTGTTATGTCAAGAAAGCAGAACAGTGTTTTGTCTTTATGAAAAGACCCTCCATGTCAGCAATCTCAGGTCAATCCATTCTAGAGTCCTCAACCTGGTCAATAACTACATTATTCTTTTCTAGATGAGGTTTTGGGTTTAGTTAATTATTTGTTTTAAATACAATGCTAAGATAAGAATACTGCTTGATTAGTCACTCACAGATTGTCATGATAGCTGGTGTCAGTGGTTAAAATGAAGAAGTGGGATTGGTCAAAAAGAGTCAGCACTGACTCATTTCAAGTGTGATTACCATTGCGGTTGGTGTTCAATCACACAGGATTTCACCATTGCGAAATTATGAGCTGGGCTACTGAAACAAAAATGGTGCCCTGCTGAGTCATGCCAGCCATTTATACAAAATTCACAATTCTGCGTGATGAAAGAAAAGAAGGTAAGGACTTTCATTCTTTTCATTCTGATCTTCATCTAAACAGGTTAGTCTTCATTCAATGCTACTTTCTGTTCTGCTCCAATGGGCTGCATAGTTAGACTTGGGGCAAAAGTTCAGCCCAGGCATTTTAGACACCTGACCACATCACGAGACATGCATTTTACATCGATCCATCTTGAAACTGCCTTTGTAAAGTTAAACTGTGGGTCAGGCTCAGTGGGTTTCGGTAAAGATGGCTTCATGGCCTTTTCTCAAGAGGCCCAGCCCATCATAGAAGACCCTGCACACCACTTTCCCCGATATTTTGGTTTACTGCCCTCCAGCGGGAGTTACAAGGTCCATGTTCACAGAGAATAGCAGAGAAGGCGAGTCTCATTGTGCTGAACATCGTCCAGTGAAATGAATAAATTCGCGAGACTTTACATTTATTATTGACTTCCCGTTTTCTGTATTGCATAGAATAAAGGCATTAAGATTTCTTAGTGTATTTGTTGGTACAATAAATGCTTTCATATTTTATCATACATGTTTTGTTTTTTGCATATTGTATTGCAATGTTTCAGAAAAGTAGATAAGAAACTCTTATATCTAATTCATTTTACTGGTATTAAGTTTAATTACAAAAAGTGGTTATTTTGCACAAATATGTAACATCCATAACGCTTGAATTGTCACTACAATGTAGTGTAGTGTTTCTCAACTCTACTGTACCAATGACCAGGTAAACTTGTTTCTATTTTTTTAACCAGGTTTAGCTGATTACAAAAATAATAATAACAATAACAATTGCAGATACAACTCACTGCTGTACAACTCACCACAATAGCTGTGCATCTGTTTCCTCCCTGTTGTGGCTGTCTCTGCATCTTCTCTACTGTTACTTTGTCTCTGTCTGTGTGTCACTCCATCCCTCTGTATGTATCCCACCCTGCTTTTACACTTTCTTTACTGAGACCATCAACATCCTAGTTGTGAATGAATAATAACTAATTAAACAAAGAAATCACTGAACAAATTTTTAATACTGTATAAAGGTTTAGTAACTTTACAACTTGCAAAGTGCCATGAAAGTTTACTTAAAACTGTCTTTACCATAATACTCATCATTTTATGACTGTCATTGGTCAAGCTTAATGTTAAAAATAAAATTGAAAATATGTGGAGCAGCGACTTGTATCACTCACCTGTGATCCAGTTATGCACCTGCCTCTTTCAAAAGAGCAGCTTGTTAGTGCGTGAACAAGCTAATTCATTCTGTCAATACCAGACCGATCAGACACAGAGACGCTCATACTGGCAAGCTTATTTTCGCGCGTCATTTGGCGATTTTCCAGTTTTTCCAAAACAAAAATAGAGGTCCCAAATACAGTCGACTACCACTAAGCAAAAGTGCGCTATAACAATACATAAATTAGATATTGAATTTATGTTCATTTTCGTATCTTAAGTTCCCGACTTTAGAAATAATAGTACTATGGATTTTTGTGTCATTGTTCAACGCTGCATACGTTAAATAACCGGGAGGCCTATATTATATATCGGGTCTAAATAATCTGTGTAAAATAGTACATTAACTAAAACAGAAACTTATTTTACTAGGTAATGTCAGTCAATTACAAAAAAGTATTATGGATGTTAAGTTTGACTGACACTTTCTACCAAAACACTGAGTCTCTTTTTCAATGGAGACTTAAGGGGTATTCCAAAAGACTGGCTCAACAAATTTTGGGTTCCTTAAAAATGTCCGGCTTCTCTTAACCAGATAAGGGAGTCGCTGGGTAGAATATTTTGATTCCAGAACCTCTGGTTCTCTATTAAGTAGGTTAAGGGTCTAAGTAAAGCGCAGATTGGTTGCTCTGTTCTCACGCGTGCACGCGACATAAAAAGTCCTCATTACTACAGAAAATTCGATTTGAATTATTTGCGTCACAAAAAGTTAAAGGATTTTGCAAAATATTTTAGTAGTTTAGGAAAAAGCAACCTGATAAACCGCCTACAACGGTAATGTTGATGTTTTCTCCAAAATAATTTGTAGACCTATTTTGTTCTTATGTTTCGTTTTAGCCGCTGCCAGGATCTTTTCGCTACCACGCGGATAGAATAACCTTGATGTCATGAAAAGCACTTTTGTCTATACAATGGATCTACTGTAACATTGTCATACTGTTACTGCCCAATACGGAATATGTCAGTATATTTATGTAACATATATGTCTATATGAACATATATGTCTATATGAGCATATATGTTGTAAACATTTGTTTTGATCAACACTTATATGTGAAAATATACAATCATTTGTCGTTTTTATGTCAGATTGAAATATGTAATTAACATATATTGATATGTATTTTAAAATATTGGTAGCTTACGTATTTGAATGTTTATGGCCATATATTAGATTTCCGTATGGGACGATTTATAAGTTATAGGTTTGACAAATATAATATTGTATGCCATGCTTTTGCGGCAGCAGTCGTATAGGGTGCTGAATTAGCATACGTTCTGGTTTAAAAGAGCTCTTTATGTGATGAATCCAGTTTTCTGGTATTTCTGGAACACCTCTCTGGCCAGGAAGGCAGCAGCAATCAATATACAACAAACAAGCACAATAAACAACCAACCATGGACACGGCAAAATCTTTTGAGTAGGGGTGCTGATAATGGTTGATCGTGTGGCGGAATTGAAGTTATCGAACGCACTGGAGAAGCGTACCCGTCGGCCGAAATGACGTGGGTCTCGTATGGACTCATAGAATCTCGGAAGTGATGGGGGGCTGCAGCCCCAGTAGCTCATAAATGTAAGTATAGCATTTATAGGTAATTCCATAGAATACAATAGGAGAAGCATTAGTTAATGCTTGCAAAAATATGCCCATGTCACCCAGGTTGATGATACTCAATGGTGTTTGATGAGGTGGGTTTTATTTCTTTTTAAGGCACTATATAAATCCAATTCGTCATTAGTATTATTATATAACATTTTTATTTGACCATAATAATTCATGGAATTTCTAACCTGTATTGGATTTGAGGTAAATTCGCTCAAAATCAAACAATTAAGAAGCAGAAGCAGAATGGCTTGACAAGATGTGCTCCAGAGGACACCTCCATTTTAGGCTCTCCAAAAACCTGTTGAGGAATTGTTGCAATTGGGGACAGGTCATAATTGCGTTTGCCATAAATTGTAGGGGAGAAAACAAGGTAAAATACAAGTACTTGGTAATTAATGTATAAAAATATTTAAATAAATGATAATCCACATTCAAAATCACATTTCCTGTTAATTAAGCATAATGTTGGTGCTTTGTAAAACAAAAATAATAAAATACAATGAAGAGACTGTAGTGGACCTGTCCTGTGAGGTATGTCTCTTCGTATGTGTGTGGTGGAGGGCTATTGTATTGTGTTATATTCCAATTGAACAGATATTTCTAAACTTATATGATGCCAATTTCTCTAGACTGTAAGACTTATTTGATCAATTGTAATGTCAAGTAATCAGAGCAGTGCAATTTCCCCACAAACAATTTGATGACCTTGTCAGCTTACAATTTAGAGGTAGGATACACCAAGCAGTTTTTTCATCTTAACCTTTATAATTACCACAATACCTAGAAATAGATTTAGATTTGGTTTCTAGCTTAGCTAATGATTTGTCGCAAATACAATGCTAAGATATTTTTGATTAGCCACAAATTTTGATTATTGCTGGTATCAAAGGAAGGAAAGGTAATAGTTGAAAGGAGTTAATTCTGTGCCATTGCAACAGATGTTCAGTCAAATGATTTTAACATTTCAGAGTTATGAGCTAGGCTAGGCAACTGAAACTAAAATAGTCAAATAGACGTGTTTTTAAAATGTAGAAAATAATAATTTTCTTTTCCTTTTGGTGATATAAGGTGAAGGGTAGTCATTCGATTCATTTTAATCTGAGATTTGACTGGATTTTACAACTAGCTGCATAGGGATAACACAATTACGCTAACAATGGATTCAATTACAATGACAGCCGATAACATCTACAATTGTAATCTACAAAAGTGTCATGTAAACTGAAAACAGAAGATTGAAATATATTTATTTTCCAAAAGCTTTCTAACTAGCTATAAACATCTAAACATGGTTTAGTTATAACATTCCCAGTAACTGTTACAGATCAATTAATGACTGAAATTGACTGAACAATTTTGTAAGTTAAACACAGACTAGAAGTTGTTCGAAATTGCCAGCGCAAATATACCAAAATGTAAAAGGTAGGACTTGCAAACCAAGGTGTACAGTTGAATTTAGTTCTGTACAGTAATGTTTACAGTTGAGTACACAAGAGATCATTTTACTTTACAGTGTTCTGCATTTTAATCTACTGAACTATAGCTTACTTGTGTTTTTCTGTACTGTGCAGTCAAAACATGTGAAAGATATGCGTCTGTGATTGGTTCAGATTTGTTCTGGATGCAATCCCAATGGTTCAAATACATGGTGGAGGGACAAAATACAACATCCATGGACACTGGTGTCAGACGATGCTCAACATGGGGCTACATCTACAGTAATGAATGACATTAGAGGTTTGATTTAACAACTTTTTTGCATGTAATGTGAAGGCTTAATGTCTCAGGATCATGAAAACATTAAGAGTAAAAAAAGGAATGAAATAGAATGTCTTCCCGTTAGCCATCAGATCTTAAACGATCATGTTTTTTTTTAATTGTGAGTCTCCAGTGACCTATATTCCTTTGCTTTACAAGGCCTAAATCTGGTAATAGATTATCTAAGATTTCGAAAGTTATGGATTTGTCAATGTATGGATTTTTTTCCCGATTTTTAATATAGGGCTGTTTTGGCTTATAGCATGTTAAACCTTTCCACTTTCAGAGTTGAAGCATAATCTAGACAGTTATTTTGGTCATAGATACTTTTCGGAGATTTATTTGGCGCTCTACATACTGAAATGAGGATGAAACGGTGTAGCACTACAAAGAGGCATCAACAGCGTATTGGCTCTGAGAACCAGGCTTGAACATGTCTAAACAAGACTTGCAGTTCTGGTAAATGTGCAAATCAGGAAGTATACATTTTGAGTGATATACGTGTATCTACTGTTAAGCCCAAAAGTATTCATACCCATGCCAAATATTAAGCTATAGTAAATTGACATTTGAGAAATCGTTTTTTTCTCGCTGGAAATTACATTGTGCTGGAAACACAAATGAATAACGTGACTATTTCTGTTTTAAGCCAAGACTTGCAGTTGACTAGTAGCTGACTAGAGAACTACTGCTGTTCAGATCATTTCAAAGTATAGGTGATTAGAATGCTCGCTAATGGTGGAAATGACAAGAACATTTTATGTGGTACAGAAACGTGCATTTTCTAAATAAATTGCAACTATTTCGACAGGTATAAATAATGCTGGACATGACATTTTTAGTAAAAATTTGAAAAAACAGAAATAGTTACGTTATTCATTTATATCTCCAGCAAAATTTCTTGCCGTGTTTTGTCACTTGTTTATGTCATTTTCAGCCCATTGGTCAAATAAAAATTCCCTATAGCTCAAAATTTGGCATGGGTATGAATATATTTGGGCTTATCTTAATGGTGGAAATAGTTAAGTGTTTTTGCATTGTGTAGTTTATTCCAGCAACTTCTTGAAAAAGTTATTTTATTGTCTGATGACTGCTGTATGGCTTTTGCATGCAACTGACAGTAATAAATATATTAGCAATTGAGCAATAAACATATTGGCAGCTTAATGACAGGCAGACAAATTCTGAAATTCTTTCCAAGCAATCGTTCTATTGACCAATCCCATCAGATCTTTTGCAAGGCTGATAAAATCTGAGTCAGAATTTGTCTACCCCAGTAAACGAAGCAACATATGGCCTTTCAGAAAACAACAGTGTATCTATAGCATAACAATATTCTAGTCTAAATCTAAAACACTTATGCTGAGACCTAACACACTTGGAATACATCTTGTGTTCGAAAATACAGAGTGAACCATTCATTCCAGTATTTGGTTGTAATGCAGAGAAATCCTATTCAGATGATCTGGGCACATAATAAGGGCACACTGTTACCGTAGCTGTCATGGTGCTCCATGCTGAAACCACCAACTCACACATCCATATAGTTTGTAGGAAAGTAGCAGTGTTGATTAAAAATGATGACCTACAACCTTAGACCAGACTAATGTACCAACGTCTCAATCCCTTTCTCCATACAGGCCAACTTCTGAAAGAGCTCTGGATAGGAACAGTGATAAGATGTTAAGATCGACACATCGTTAGAATGCTGTTTCTTGTTTTATGCTTAAGCAAAAAAAAAAGGTTTGTCCAACTTTCTGATGTCCTGTGTAAAACTGAAGGCACGGTACATACTCTGCGTATTGTAATTTATTTCAAATATCACTGAAATAAAACCAGTGTGAAAATTACATACACCGGTACAAATACAGTATGTATTAAGAGTGATTGTGTTGAATAATGATGGTCGGAGTTCACAGCAAGGAGCGAGTCGGGTCTTAGTATGATTTTGGTGGGGGCCGAGGCGAGAGGTCCCTGTATGACATGAGAGTGGGGGTAATAGAGCGTGACCTCAAAGGCTGGAAGTTGGCATCCCCTCCGTTGATTGTGGTGCTCCCATGTGATCCAGCGTCCATGTTAGATGAGGCATCGGGCAGCAGCAGAACTTCATCCGGCAAGGGCGGAGCCCCCGGGTCTCCGGGCCTCGGCAGCGTGGACGAGGCCTGGGATGATGACACAGCCATGCTAGCCCCTCCCAAGGATGATGACACCTCTTTCCCTTGACTCAGGTCGGCAGGCAGGTTATGGTATTTTAGGGACTCAGAGGTGGCTGAGCTTCCCTCTCCGTGGTACAGCATGGTAGATGCCAGGTTGGACTCTTGTGACAGCATCTTGGAGAGGTCATTGGTGGCCCCGGATGTGTCCTGAGTTGGCAGGAAGCCCAAGGAGGTGCTGGATGCCCCTGCTGTAGAACACAATGGAAGATGTTCATGGTAATATTACTAAGACAGTGTCACTTCACTGATCTTAAGCCAATTAGTTAGCTCTGGGAGCTTCTGGAAATCTTCAGGCTCCGGCAATGTCACCCGTAATTCAAGCGCAGCTCAACAAAACAGCTCCATTATAAAACAAAGAATCAAAAACAACACACACACACAAACACACACACACACACACAATGTACCTCTGAGAGCCTCTATCCTCTCGTTCTTAACTTTCTGCACCTCGTCTGTGATCTTGGTGATAATGAAGTTGAGAGTACGTCCCTGCTGAATGGACTCAACCAGGGCATCCAGTCCCTGGGGGTTCTCAGCCAGGCAATCCAGCAGCATTCCCGTTTTCTTTCTCTGTGTGGTCCTACAGCTGATCTCCTCTGCGTCGTCCCGTGTCAGGATCTTACGAGAGCGCAGGAAATCAAAATGACGGTCGGCCCGGATTTTGTCACAGAGGTACGGTCGCAGCCTCGTCAGGACCTGGACAAACCAAAGCAAGAGAGGGACTGGGTATCCTGTTTTCTCTTATGTTCATTTGGGAACATTATTCATTTATTTGTGTTTTATAAAGTGGTTGTAAACAGGGGTCTAACTGCTGATAGCTAAGTACTGATGGTTACATTATATTAGCAAAGGACTAAAAGAATATTCACGATTTGTTGATGATTTAGAGAAGTACATTACAAATAGGCACAAGACAATGAAGATCCGGGGACATTTTATTTACCCCCCCAAAAAAATAAGGTAGCCTATAGGGTGCGGCGCATTCACTTTCACTTCTTCATATGTCCACTTCAACATTTAAAATTACCATCTTAGTTATTAACAATATTCGCCGTAATCATTCTGTGTGAACAGTTTGATTGAGAGACTGTCAAATGATAAACAGACTTACCTCCTTTTTAATATCGGCCATTTCATCTTCTGTCAGGTGAGGAACATCCATTCTACTCACCCTACCTAAGGTTAAAATTACGGTCTTCCGGGTACTTTACGAGAGTAAAAAGTTACACTAAAAAGATTGAAACCCCAAAATTCCCTCCTGTCCACGGATAATGTATTTTACAGTAACTGTTGCATAATATTTCAGCTTTTTGTCGATACAAAGCAACAGCCTGGGCACATAAACGTTTCTCATTAGATAACTACTGCAAATGGTCACTTCCTGATTCTATAGACGCGTTTACGCAAGTCATGTAGGACTATGGGCAGTAAATCATGAGTGCTTTTCATTTTGCCTCGTGGCGCTGTCAGTGCATCAATGTGTGCATATAATCCACCATTCCAATAATGTAGTTTATTCCGCAAGATAATGGTGTTGCGATTAAACTTAATTAATTGCGAAAAGTTTTATATGAACACACAAGACAAACACTTAATTAGATAAACCTACAGCATCAGCTAAAGGAACATGATTTGACACCATAGGTTTAGGCAGATCGTTAACATTCTGTAGCGCATCACTGAAATATTTTAGTAATATGGCTTTTCTGTTATCTTGAACAAGTATGTGGCCTCATTAATGTGCTTTCACCCACAGAACTACCGCGGTATATCGCACCAGTACCTGTAAAATAAATCCCAGGGATTAGTCGCAGTTGAGATGCTGTAGCCATATTCTGACACAATCATACCAAAGTAAAAGTCGCTTAGATTACGCCTCTTCCTCATTTTAAATGTTTGTCGAATAATAATTTATCATCTTGACCACGTGTGAATACTTTGTAATTGGGTTGCAGTCAAATGATTCGCTGTTTGCGTAGTTGCCTTACATAGCAGGTGTAGGGTAACATGGAGCAAGAAGCCCCCCCAAGATCAATGTCTATTTACTGAAACAAAAAAGTTTAGTGATATTTTTTGTATGTTGAAGATTGCTGTGTTTAGGGTTCTAGAGAAAAATAAATGGCTACAGTTGACAGATTTATTTGTATTTAATCAAATGTATTTCTTAGGAAAGGGCCCTTTTCCCCAGCGACTGTGCTAAATGCCCACTCCATGGGGTTAGTTGCATCCCAGGGAATATTATCCCAATAGAAGATAATGCCTATGGTTTTTGCCGGACCGCGTAAGCGGAGCCGGCCAAGAAGAGCGAATGTCTCTTGGAAAAGTTCATCTTCAGTCTCGCTAGCAATTGCTAAATTTTTATAATTATTCCTAGGAAGATGGTAGATACTACTAAGCCTATTACTGGTTAATAAGCTGTTAAAACGGCCAGTGGCAAAATCCATACAGTTTACAGACGTGTGAAACCTAATAAGAAACGTTAGTTAATTTAACACAATTCTCAACGGAGTCTAGCGACTGTTGGAAAATGTAATACTGTGGCGTAGTTAATGAAAGTGCCTCTCACTTGTAAGACCTAAGTTTGAATCTATTGAGAGCAACGACATTTATTAATTTGATTTAATCTATGGTTATACTGTACTGCGACGATTTCTGGTAGACTCCCACGATTCTCTCTTCTTTTCACTTGATGAAAAAGTTAGATATCGTCAAAGTTATTGAATTATTGTACCAATGTCATTCACGAATTAAAGAAAAAGGTACATTGTTATGCCATGAAAAAAATAATAATTCTTATGCCATGAAATTAAATAGCTTTGGCAGACTCACTAGCAATTGCTAAATTCTTATGACTTTTCCAGTTAAGTTAGTAGATACTGCTAATGAGCTGTTAAAACGGCCAGAGGCAAACGCCATACAGTTCATTGACACTATTTGTGGTGGAGGTAAACTTAGTAAGAAACGTTAGACAGTTTAACTGTATCAACATCATTAACGAATCGCCAATATGCTGTTAAAACAGCCAGTGGCAAAATAGGATTTGTTCATGGTAGACACAAGAGGCTGACACCCATCAAATGTCCAGCTATGTGGTGTAGTGGTTAATGACACAGTCTACCACGTGTGTGACCTGGCTTTGAATCTTGAGATGGCAACACTTGCTATTGTGGGCAGGCTGAACTAGGCTTACTTGGTTTCTTGTTCACAATTACTTCTAATGTTCTTTCACTGGGAAGTACTGCAGGAAACTAACATAAAGCCAATTTACATTAACCCGTGTTACCTTTTGATTTGTACTTGAGGACTTTAATTTCAGCAATTAGCTAATATAATGTGTAACATACAAATGCATGTTTGCCTTCTATTAAAAAATCAGAATTACTCAGTGAGAAATAGAACTAATACGTGGTACAGAGCTGAGTTTGAAAAGGTCCCTGTAAAAAATGATATTCAGAATGAAACATGGAACTTAATGCAAAACAAAAGTCACTCCAGTATGTGGTCTGGGTGCAACAGAAACCCATAACATAATTTTCAGTTTCTAAAGTCTGATGTAGCTTGGTCTATGGCCTGACATAATTCTATATCCTTTCTAAATCATGTCCAGTCAATTGTATTTTCCGAAGATGGACTCCAGTCAAGTACTAGAGACAACTCAAGGATGATCAAAGGACTTCACTCGACATACTCATTTATACTCTGAATTTGGTCAAGGTCTAAAAAGTTAATCTTCTACTACTAAGTTTACTATTCAAGTAAGCAGTCCTGAAATGAAGGACATGGATAAAGGGTGGAAAGTACTTAGCCCCCTTAATCACTTGTTATGTTGATGTAGATAGAGATAAGCACCATGTTCATCCTGAATGGAATATTCCTCCAGGCTTTTCTGGAGATAAGAGAGATTCCAGAATGAAAGCACAAAGAGTCGACACAAATTATCTAGAAAAACAAAAATTAAATGCTTGTTAAACTAGTTTCCATCATTAATGTGAGATTTAAAGAAGAAAGTGTTCTTGGTTTGGCTCACTTGACAAATACATCAGATCTCTTTTATTACATTATAAATGTGTGATGGTGAGGTGACGGACAGCTCCGCCATCACCCGCTCTTCTGGTTTTCCCAACTGCCATGAACTCATCCCGGTCCCCTTCATGTGTCTTGTCTTCGAACATCCCTAACACCAGGTCCCAATGAAGCCATTAGTATGTGTTTAAATGTTTCTCCTCTGCTCCCCTCAGTTGTCAGTCATTGTTCCATGTCCCGATGTGTGTGGTGAGTTTTGTTTCATTGTGTTTAATTGAGTAGTTTTGCCCCAGTGCTCGGTGTTTTCTGTTGTTTTGTGTTTGAATATTAAAGATTGCACCGACTGCTACCCCTGCCTGCGCCTGGTCCATTTCAATCCACAACGTCACGATTGTGACAAAATGGGGCCATCAGTGACACAACTCAAGTTATTTTAATCCTAGTCTAAGACAAAAAAATCAAGTTCAGTGTAGAACACGATTGAGCTTGATGGTTAAGTCCTAAACTGTCCACAAAATTGGCCACAAGTGTTTAAATGTCTGAAATAATTCTAAATTCCTATTTTTCTTGTCTAAGGGTGTAATATTATTTTAATAGACATGGTGTGTCAACTTTTTTGTTGCTTCCTATACAGAAGTAGTTCTAATTTGGGAAGAATGTGCATAAATTATCACCAATCATTTCTTGAATATGCATGAGTTATTGCCAATAACCAGGGTCAGTGATTCAGGAAGTCCAATATTTTTAGTAGGTTCCATACACAGGCATACATTGTTATAACGATACAATGTCATGTTTTCATCTTAGTTGACATCCTGTCACCCTGTCCTTTTTAGTTAGGTATGTCATATTGGAAAAATTGAATTACATTGCTTTAGATTATTTTTTATTAAATGTATTTATCCCATTCCAAATTATTTAATAAAGTTAATACAGGTCAATTGCTTTAAATTCCAGTCTACTGCAGTTTTTGTCACAAATATCAGAGAGTTGTTTGCTATCATGCATGTTATTTTATTTACATGACAAAGGAAAAATAGTCTTTCACCATTTGTTTTACATTCAGCAGCAATCATACAAAATGCTTTATTGAATAATCACATAATCACTGCTTTGGCTATAATGACTGGGCTAAAACAAATGCAACAGTGATTCAGTTCATTGGTAAAGAATATGCATTCACTGTTCATGACACAAAAATCCCACAAGAGCTGAAAATCTTGCTTCAGCTCTCTGTAGCTTTCCACCCATTTTGCTGAAGAATTGAAGCAAAAGTTGCACAATTAGGTAATCCTTACTTGAACTTGGCTGATACAAATTAACCTAGGTCTACATGTAAAGGCCAGATGTATCAAAAATGAATGTAATATTTGGATGTTATGATTTAGATTAAGATTATTAGTAACATTAGTCAAAGTTCTCAATTACTACAGTTTTTAAGAATATCCAACGGTAACGGCAACAGTATTTTAATTTCAACACAATTCATAACAGGATTGAATGCCCTGTCCATCCTATTTTCCTCTCTAAAAACCTTTTATTTGTTTTGTACAGTACACTGAGATAGACGAATTAGGAAAACCATTTGATCATTCTTCATCTCTCACTCGAGGACCAGTGGCCGTTATCTGAAACCATACTGGATTTGTAAGATCATTGTAGAAAGCCTGATATACAACCCCTTTTCAATAAAGTTGTGATGCTACGTAAAATGAAAATAAAAACAGAATTCAAATCATTTAAACCCTATTTTCAGTGGAAAATCTCTGTATGCAAGGGACAAGGCTGAAAACCAATATTGGATGTCCGTGATCTTCGGGCCCTCACATGGCACTACATTCAAAACAGACACAATATTGAAACTCTACAATGCACAGAATAAACCATATATACATAAAACCCAGAACCACCACCACCTTCTCTGGGCCCATGCTTATTTAAGATGGACTGAGAAAAAGTGAAAAGCTGTCCTGTGGTCTGACGAATCAAAATCAGAAATTATTTTTGGCAATCATGGACACCGTGCCCTCCGGACTTGTGGAGACCATACATTTTTATCAGTGCACAGTTCAAAAGCCAGCATCCGTGATGGTAGGGGGGTGCATTAGTGTACATGGCATGGGTGACTTGCACATCTGTGAAAGCACCATTAATGCTGAACAATATACATTGGTTTAGGAGCAACACATCCAGTTGATGTCTTTTTCAGGGAAGGCCTTGCTAATTTCAGTAAGAGAAAGCAAAACTACATTCTGCACGTATTAGAACAGCATGGCTCCATAGTAAAATATCCTGGGTGCTAAACTGGCCTGCCTGCAGTCAAGACTGGTCACCCACTGAAAACATTGGCACATTAAGAAATTAGAAATACAACAAAGGATTAGAAATACAACTAATTAGAAATACAACTAATTGCTGAGCAGTCGATAAAATTAAACTGAGAAATGTAATTGTTTTTTGAAAAATCCATTCCCATTTTGAATTTGACACCAGCAACATGTTTATAAAAAGTTGGGACTGGGGCAGTTTTAGTGCTGTGTTGCATCAACTCTTTTAACAATACTCAGTAAGGGTTTGGGAGACCAGCTACCGAGACCAGCTGCCGTAGCTTTGAAAGTGAAATGTATTCCCATTCTTGCTTAATATAGGATTTCAGCTGCTCAACAATCAAATTCAAAGTGGGCATATCTTTTTCAAGGAAAGATAAAATGTCTCGGGTTTCAACATTTGATATGTTGTCTTCGTACCATATTCTTTTGAACACAGGGTTTAAATGATTTGCATATCATGGCATTCTGTCTTAATTTTATGCAGCATCTACATTCTTTAGGAAATGGGGTTGTAGATGTTTTGCAGTATAAAGGATGTATGTTTTATGTAACAGTTATTTAATAAAAAAGGGGAGATTAATTACTTGTGTTTTTGTTATTTAAAGTGATTAACATGGTACCAAAGTCAAGGGACAGCAGTTCTCAGCACATTTCCAATATGAGCCAACAATAACATGTAAGCTACCAGGGAACTTGAACTAACTATAGAGCAGGGACACACCCCCTCTTTCTATAGTAAAAGACCTTCTTTAAAAAAGGACATTTTGTTAGGCCATGAAAACACTGCATAAAATCAATTATATATTTTACAGAAATGAAATATATAATAGAACAGTAAATAGTTATGTACAATATATGAAAATAAAATGTCCTTATCATACATTAAATCTTTGTGCCAAATAAGTTCTTTCAAATTATATTTAAAATACATTATCATACATTTTCTTAAATAAGGCTCATTGTACAGTATATCAAGTATGATTACACCACCAACATACTACAAACATACAGTTCCTGTGTAACAATCATTTAAAAAAGTAGGAAGACCCAAAACTAGACGGTGCCAGAGGTAGTCCTTCATCAAACATGGAGGCATATGAGTTCTTAAGGAAGTCTACGTAGTTCTGAATGCTCTGTTTGTGGGTTTCTGACTGGTCCAGGCTGAGCTGCAAGTCCTTCAGACGCACCTCAAACTGTTTTTCAGCCTGATGTGCAAAGACAGAAACTGGGTATTTTATGAAAACAAGTATTACAGATATTATACAATGTCTTCCACAGCTGAGAGGGAAATGCTTTATGGTTTGCAGGAGGTTATTCCTGCAACAAAATTGTTTCTAAACAATACTCACCGACTGCTTGTTTTGTTTGAGCTTTTTAAGTTCATTCTCTCTCCTACACTTCTCAGCCTCCAGTTCCAGGATTCTAGTCTGGAGGGAATTTTCTCTGGATATGGCATTGTCTTTTACTTTGGACACCTTGGCCAGGAAGAAAGAGACAGTGAGATGCAGCATTAAGTTTTTTATAATGTGATTTTCTGGATTTTTGTTCTCATTTTGTCTCTCATAGTTGAAGTGTGCCTTTGATGAAAATTACAGGCCTCATCTTTTTAAGTGGGAGAACTTGCACAGCTGGTGGCTGACTAAATACTTTTTTGCCCCACTGTAAGTGATATATAGTAAACTCCCTTCTGAGCATTTATTCATTTCCTACTACAAACATTGAGGTCTGAAGAAAATGATACGCTGAGCATGTGAGTATTAAAAATGGTCTACATCCATACATGGTATCCAGGTGATGAGATATGAGTGTACCTGCAGCCTGACATCAGCCAGTGCTGCCTCCAGTTGTCTGCTGAGAGCCTGGCAGTCTGCAGAGCGCTGGTCCAGCTGTCTGCTGCTGTAGTGCAGTGCCTCCTCCTGACCCGCCAGCCTACGTACCAGATCCTGGTTCTCCCCATGAAGCTCTTCCACCTCCCTGGAAGCAAAACACAGCAATACTTAATAATCTGGAAGGCATACACCTTCAGGAAAATGTCTGAATTGGAAAAACAACATACAAACTTTCATCTTAAAATGTCACTGATTTACTGGACAGATAAGAAATCTGAGTCTAGTTTCAAAACCTCACTCTAACAATTAAATGGGCTAACAAATCAATAATGTCTAGAAGAGAAAGATCTGACCTTTGAAGGGAATCCACTTTGTGTTGCAGCTGTGAATTGTCCACATGAATAGAGTCTTTCATGTCCACTGATGCCCTCATCGTCTCCCCCTGTCTCTCCACCTGGAGAAAGAATAATAATCTGTCTGAATCCACTTTGTGCCGTACAACGTGTATGTTCAGTAAATGGAGGTGTGCACGCACACACGCACACCACACTCACCAAAGCACAACATAAACATCATAAAGAAATTGTTGATGAAACAGTTGAAACAACCACAGAAACATATTTCCAAAGCATTTAGGGAGATGGTCAAGGCTTTCCAAACACAGCAGCACACAGGAGCACAAGGTAACTTCTTTCCACTGCAATCGGAGCACATCCAACCACAAACCCCTACCTCTGTTATGATAACTACAGATGCGAGTCGAACGCTAGCGAGGGAATCCGCCACACACAGGGTTTGACCGCCACCTGGTGGCTGAAGGTGCTAAATGGCCACATCATATGTTGTACACAGTACTGGATACCACAGGGCTTAGCTGACCATCTACAGGTTATCCATCTTAACATTCACACCTTGACCTGGAGCTGTCTAATGGCTTCTGCCTTGTCTGCACATCTCTTCTCTGAACGCTTCAGGTTGTCCTGGCACTCGGCCAGACTTTGCTCCGTGGCGCTCAGTAAGTCAGGGTACTCTTCCAGCTCCCTGACGCGCCCCTTCAGCTCCAGTCTCACCTGGGGTACGGGGGAAGGGGCGTGCAGAGCAGGATGGCAGAGAAAGGATATTAGCTGACAGGCTGGACCTCTAACTCTCACTAAGTTTCTTTTTTGACCTTTATTTAAAACGGGTTTAGTAATAGAAATATAATCGACAGGGGACATTTTGAGTAGTGTAACTTGGTAGTTTAGGCTTATTTAAAATAAAAACCTCATCGCTATTATGAGCGACCCATTGTTTCACAATGTTGTCACCCTAAACTGGATCAAGGAACGCTTAGAGGGGTATCCCACAGATTCACAAAGCCTGAAATCAAATCAATTGGGTAAAAGGCCAGGTTTTATCGATGAGCTTCACCACCAGTTTTTACCAAAAAACTTTTCAACTATATAACTAATACACAAGTCGATATTGACTGTGTTAATATTGTGTAAATAAATGCTCTTACTACATCACCAGAGGTATAACTGAGCCAAGCTAGTCAGCCTGTCTAGAACGAACATTGCATTGTGAGTTTTAGTATCAGCTTGAGTCGCAACAGATTTCATTTAGCATTTTGCTAACGTACAATAACTATGATATGCAGACATTTCACAACATATATTGCTGTCACATATTAATAGAATATAGCATATCTTAGGGTAGTTCATATAATAATGTCAGGGTCCCGTTACTAATGTTCCCATCCTGTGCACAAACCAGACAGTACTACTACTGTGCTGAGCTAATGTTCTACCAGTGTGTTCACCATTCATTCTACCTCTACTACTGGACCACACCAGCCAAACATTTTCCATGTTTTTTTGTTACACAGATTCCGCAGGCTAACGCATGCTTCAATTTCTAAATACGCAAACCAGATTGAGCTCAAGCTCTACACAGAACACAGCTAACAGGAGACCTAACCTTCTCTACTTGAGCATCCCTTCCTTCTCTAATGTTCTCTGTCTCAAGTAGAACACTCCCCAATTGTTTTTTCAGACCATCCACCTCCATTTGAAGCTCTGCCACCTGAAAGAGATGTGCCATAACATGTGATGAACACAGGCCTTAACCTAGAAGTCACAAATTCTTTGTACATGATTAGTAAACTATGGGAAAGTGTGTCGTGAGGTGGGGGGATTCCTACCTCCCTCTGACATTGTTCTGCTTGCTTTTTCCTCTCCTGTGAGACAATCTGCTCATCTTTTAGCTCAGCTTCCGAATGGACCAACTGCAGTTCCAGCTCGACAATGGATGCCTGGAAACACATACAAATACATCATCCTGGACATTACGGGAATAAATCACATATGTATATTGATATGTTTGGTTATTTTTATCTGTCACATATTTGTATAAATCAATTCAACAGCAGTAAATGCTTAAGGCCACTTTGTAGCTAAATGTAAAATAAATAAATCAACTAAGATTGTGCACAGGCAACTTAAAAGGTACATTGCCTATTCATGTTCCCACCTTAAGAGATGCATTCTTAAGGCTAATGTCTCCATTTTCAGCATTGAGTTTCTCCACTTTCAGAAGTAAGACCTCGTTTGCAGCAGTGAATTCATCCCTCTCTTTCTGTAGCCTTGCAGTAATGTCTGCAACTTGGCTGTAATGAAACAACAATAAGCAAATGCCAGTGTCCCCACACATACCTTTTTGCGGAAAAAATCTGATGATTACCATAAGATTGGAAATAACATCCCAGTCCAATTTTGCATTGCACTTAAAATCTGATACTGATGGTCGAAATTACATACTCTGTCAGCAGACTTATCTGTGCATCAAGCTGTACTCTCTCATCAACCTGCTGCTCCTGTTGTCTCCTCCATATGTCTATCTCAGAATGAGCCTTGGCCAGCTGAATATCCTATATGCCATCATATCACACACCACAACACAAAGCTGCTCAATGGCAAAAACAATCAGACACCATGTTCAGTATAAGTAGTTCTGGTCGTATGGGTTTCCCATTTTAAAACATGTTCTCCATACGTAACACAACCGAAATGTGTCCAGCAGACAGACTCCCTACCTACCTTCTCCTTTAGCTGAGCGTAGCATTTATCCACAGCAGCTTCAAACCTCTCAGCCCTCTGTTTCTGGGCACGGGTGGCCTTCTTCAGGCCCTCTTTCTCCTGGGCTGCCTTCTCAGACACACTGGAGATTTCCCCCCTCAGACTGTCTATCTCCAGCTTCTGCTCCATCAGCTGCCTCTCCAAACCCTGGAACCATGAATGACCAGGAAGATGCACTCTGCTTTCAGTCCATCTAAAACAAACAAGTTACCTTAACGGACTATGCATAAATTGGAAGGGTCACAGAGCAATTCTGTGTGTCATTGTGCTTTCACGACTGTACCAGACACCGCAGTCTGGAAGCACCATACAGAATACTGCATGCTGTGTCTTCTGCAGTCTCGGGCTTATTCAGCACTCAGAATGTCTAGACTTTCATAGACACGCAGACTAGTGCTCTGCCAGTACAACGACTTAATGTAAAACAGTAAATCTTTTATATTTTCACAATATTGTATCAATGTTCTGAATCAATGTTTATTTATTATGCTGTCAACAGCCATCTTAAATTACTGGAGCTGTCGCTGAACGGGCTTGTTTCTTAAACAATAATAGTTGTGTATATATCATGAAATCTACCTGATAAAAGCCTGTTACTGTATTCCCATGGATGTTGTCATTATTTGACTGCTGTTATATTCTCGTTACAATATAGCATTTCATGCAAACTTTGACATTTGTTTCTTTCTATTGATTGTTAATGAGAGAAAAATTATATTATTCCAATTTACATTAATATGTTGTCAAATTAAAAAGAGTATGTGCTCTTTAAAACAAAGTTAACTTGTAATTTGTTTAATTTTTTGCAATGTCTGTTTGAAATGTGAGAAAATTAATTTTGAGAATTTTCAGTAATCAACAACAGCCTTCTAGAATTCTGTTGAATTCGGTCTGAAGTTTAGGGTTCATTAAGAGTTGCTAATGGGGATTTGCTAAAGATTTTCCTTTCAAGTATATAGCCTAATATTATTTTAGGGTTCTTTAGCACTTAATAAGTTTCATGATTCAGTTGTGATAACATGATGAATCATGATGTATTGAATTGTAACATGTGTATCGTGATATATATCATATCGCTAGGTACTTGCCAACACCCACCCCTAACGTGCACACACATTTCCTAACTGAGAAGGTGATTTATTGACTAATGTGTGTGGTACCCGGAGCTGAACGGTCAGGCGGTTGTTGTCAGCCTCTTTGCTCCGTAGCTGGCCCTGCAAATGAGCGCGTGTGGTCTCCACTGACCTAGTGGCATGGACTGCATTCTCTGTGTTCTCCTGTGGAACGTCAGAGGACAGAGAGACAGCGTGAGGACACAGGTTTATACATATTCTCTGCCTTTGTCAAAATGTTTGAACGTACAAATTGTGGCCATTGCATTTGTATTTCAAGAGAAATAAACGCCAATGTTTACCATTTCTTTCTTTCGCAAACCCATGAGTTCCTCAACAATTTTCTCTTTATCGTTCAAATCTCTTTTCAAATGCTGGCGGAAATAAGGGAATAGAAATGTGTATTTATAGTTCAGCACCACTGCAGTTTGAAATGCCAAATGTATGTAGGATACTGTAGGAGATTGTTCTCGATCCTAACCGGCTTAAAAAAATAGCAAACTTCAGTAAACATAGTTTGGTTCTAATACCAAACAAGAATGAAGCAAGCAGCATCATGAAGCAGTCATTGTGATTGTCAAATGAGATGCAGTTTACCAGATTGTCACACTCAGCCTGGGTGAGCTGCTGTAGTAAGACATCAATGTGTTTGTCTGCCTCCATTCTAGAAGCCTATAATACAGAAGGGAGAAATAAGCAGCAGTCAATTAATGTTCTTTTAAGCTACAGCAAAGAAAATAAATAAAAAAGGCAAAGTTGTAATAACACTTGGTTACATTATGATACACAATGCAAGTATATATGAAAATAAAATAAATTCCAATGTAGTTGGTTTCAGATGTATAATGCAGCAGATATAACACACTCAAAAACTATTTATAAGCATGATCCCTTTAAGTGGCCCTCCTGACCAACCTCGGCATCCTGCAGATTTTTAAGCTGCTGTCGAACAGACTTGTTTATCCGTTTAAAAACCTCCAACTTCTCCAGGAGAAGGCCTCTCTGCCTTGACATCCGACGTTTATCAGAGGAAGAGTGCCTTGAGTCCTTTAAAACACAATTGTTTAATATAGCCTTTAACACGTTTGTTACCATAATGAACACTCTATATAATGTTGTATATATGAAAATAAAGACTGATGCCTTGTCAGCACATCGATTACAAAGGATTACACATACAGCAAAATCACCATCCAGAGTCTCCTTGAACGACATGAGCTGTATGGCTGCAGAGTTGGCAGCTGCTTCTGCATCCATCAATATTTTCAACAGGGGACTGTTACCAACGGTGGCGCCATAGTCTCCATAACTACATAAAAACATGATAGGATTACACATTTGTTGTATTGACATGTCAAATTGTTTGTGGACCAGGGATTGTGTGCGCGCACACACACGCGCACACACACACACACACACAGACACACAGACACTTTTTACTATTCCTTAATAAAATTGGTCTCAAGGACCTCACCAGTTGCAATCCATGTCTGGGGTTTTGGTGTAGACACTACTGCGCATCCTGCTCCCTCTTCCAGACTCTGAGAAGCTGTCTAGATCATCCTCCAGAGAGTCTTGGTAGGTTTCCTCAGGAGACATGGCTCCCATATCTACAGGGTGGTTTGGAGCACTAAATGTAGGGTTAGGCTTGCTAAAATGTGTTTTTAATAATAAGACAACTTAAAATGGAAGTGATATCAAAGTATTTACATTATTGTTCCATAGACAACATAAGATTTTTGAAAGATACACAGACAGCATCAGATAATGTATATACAATATAATGCATATAATAGTTCTAAATACTTTTAGTTAACAGTACGACTGGTCGCTAACAACGAAATTCTTCAAGACATGTTCATGTTCTGTCTTTATCAATGTCACTGTTCTTTTGATAATTAGTAGTTGAGCTAGTAATCCAATCTGACCTTCGGTGTGAGTCAACGAACCGTAGCTAGCAAGCAAGCTAACTACACATAGCTTGCTTGCATAAACAAACTAGGGTATCGACAGTTTGTACATGCTTGCATGTTCAGCTGAGCTACATACCGTACACAAAAGCAAGTTAGTTAAATACTAACTAAGCTAGCTAGTTCTCTAGGTTTTATAGAAGTACAAAGACAACACTAAACCAAATCAAGTTAGCTAAAGCTAGGCAATATACATATTCCACGGTAAAGGCGTAATTAGCTACATTGGTACGGTGAGTGGTGTATGTATGCTCTTACCTTATACTTTTCTTAACAACTGAATGTCCCTGTAGTCCCGTAGTAAAAAAATGAATCGAATTCGTGGTACTGATTGGTTGATTTGAGTCCTTCCTATTTGCTATAAGAATCGTGATTGGACGCAAAAAACGTAAACATCCCTCTAGAGAGCATGGTTGTTAGTGAACAAACACAGAGTGCGTCCCTTTCAGGAATAAATGGTAGTCAATGGTGTTCATGTATTGTCATTTCAAAAGCATAACTGATGCATGGAAAAATAGCTATATTTTCATGGAAACTCACGAAAGCACTAGTTCCAATCCAAGTGCAACTGCGAATACTGTAAAGCAAACACCACATGCTTACATTCGTCTCTTTGGTAAAAGGCAGTGCTTAAAATCCCTTAAAATCGTTAATCAACTATGCTGCTTAGGATTTGTCAGTTGTACTGGAATAGAAACCTGAAAATGTGCAGCATATATTATATAAACCAAGCATCCAAACCTAAAAGATAAAATAGTCCATCAGAATTACACCGGAATTATTGTGATGGGATAAATGGATACACGATCATCATGGTTAGAAGATAAAAAAGCAACTAACCACGTTATGTATAATAACAATGTTTAATGTTGTATCATAAGCAGCCATTTATGGAGTTTGATAATAACATCAATATACTTTCTGTAGTGTCATCATCATAGAAAGCTTTATCTCGCATGCAAGGCATAGTGGGAACATGATTATATGTGAACTCTGTATTCAGTTTCTCAGCCACTATAACTCAAATTCCCACAGGCCAGTTTTCTGACTGAGCCTTAAGTACCACCCAGCACATCTAAAAAGGAATGAGAACCATTCAGCTATAAGAATGGAGAACCTTCGCAATGTCCCTGTACGTAATTTCAATGCCAGAACTTTCATGGGCAAAAAATATCTAGATCTAAAGTAAAAGACCAAAATATATTACTTAAAATTATGAATCCTAAGGCATCTATTTTACTGACAAAATTATGAAATCATTCTAACCTGATAACATATTTTCTTGAATAAAACATATGTGAATTAACAATCGGAATTCATTATGACATTGATTTCCCTAGTGAAATTATGAATACACAGTCACCCCAACTAACAAGCTGTAAAAACATTACACCACTTTAATTTGGTTCCTGTCAACAGAATGCTAGCATTCATCAACAGCCCACTCTGGGCAATGAGTAATGCTAATGGATGCACTGCATAAACAACTGTAGCATCACTGAGTTTGTAAGGTGAATAGAGAATCCAAAGCATAATTGAAACATAGATTATAACATCAGAGAAATGTTACATCGTCCTGAGACTCTACCCAACACCACTGAGCATCATACCCAAACAAAACGTTACTACTGGTCATACTCTGTTCCTTCACCCTCACAATGTTCCCATCAATGGCTTCCTCCAGTGTCAGCCTGTGGCCTGTGGCCTTCGTAAAAGCAGTGATGGTGAGCATATTGAAGTTGCTATTCCCATTGACACTGTTTGGTGCTGGCATCTCTTCCTCTTTTTCTGGCTCTGGCTCTGTTTTTTCATTGTCATTGATGAGGGGACAGTGCTGGTCAGATAGGCCCAAACTTAGTCCCTCACTGCAAGGGGAAATGCCAGGCCCCGGAGCAGGCTCCTCGGTCAGGCTACTCTGGCTGCCTGTCAGGCTGCTGCCTCTGCTGACCAGAGCGCACCGCTCCTCCAGCAGCCAGCGTACAGCCTCGAAGCCTTTGTACAACGCCACCAGCTGGCGCAGGATCCGTACATCTGTAGCACGCAGACAGACCTGTAGGATGTGGGAAATGAGTAGGTGGGGATTTTAGAGCTTTTGGAATGTATTCAGATCCCTTTGTTTTCTTCACATCTTGATTGTGTTATAAACTTAATTTAAAATTTATTCAATTTTTTTTTGTCATTAATCTACACATATTACTCCATATTGACAATGTGAAAACACTTTTCTAGAAATTTGCGCTGATTTATTGTATATAAAAATACTAGCATTACTAATAGTATATATGTATTCATAATAATAGTATATAAGTATATATAAGTATTCAGACCCTTTCCCATGGCACACATGAAACATCTTGAGTCCCTTGATCATTCTTGATATGTGTCTAGGAGTTTTTCTTCAATTAATTGGCACAAAACGTGTTTCTGCTATGTCATATGTCAATGGGTATCTATTCTGTTCATAGCAGAAAAATATCGTAATCACTGTTAAAAGAACAACACTGGAGAAAGTTAAGGACTGTGTATACTTTTCTGTCTATTGTGTAGATACACACAGTATAAAACACCTTGTAATTTGGGACATCTGTTTTGATCCGTTTTAATAATTGCATTTCGCGACGATTCTGGGACATGTAAATGAAAGTTAGTCTCAAGCACTGGGTCTACTTATCGCTCTGAGTGGACTTTTTGCTTAAATAATGTATAATGAATTGACTGAGGTGCTGAAAACAATGACGATAAACCAGGAAGTTGAATCGTTTAAAATCGGTCATCGTTATGCAACTATGCAATTTAGGATTGGTATGCTCCACAGGAACAGAAACCTGAACATGTGTTGCGTATGTTTTAAATATACTGCTTAATCAGAATTTAAATTGCATTTCCCCAAAGAGTATCATTGTCTATAACCGCCCGGCACCGTAGAGTAATAAGACCGGCAGTGAGCTCATCCAAGTGTCCGCAAACCCACAACCTTTAATTAATTTCTGTCCGGTAGCCGGGACATAGGGTACGACCAAAACCGTGATTTCAAAAATTGGTAAAACCAATATAAACATTTATAAGTGCATTTTTTATATTTAATTTCGGACAGGAATTCTTACCATCTCCGGTTTCAAGTTTCTGATCTTGTCCGTCAGACTGTCGCTGGTGCCGTGGTCTAACACCTGCGGATCGACTGAGCTCCAGTTCAACAGGCCCTCTGGAGTTTTAATTCCAAATTTACTTTCCAGCTCTGTCAAATCTGTAAACGACTCCTTCAGACTCTCTTCTTCCATAATAAAATATAATGCGACACAAAATATAATATAACCCTACATGAATATAGAATTCTTAAAGAACTATATTTTGTAGTAGTTCTTAAGCTCTTCTATGTTCAATAAAACCTATTTAGTTGTAGCCCATACCCAAGCAAACCGCACGATAGTAGACTACACTACTCACAAATCACATGTGACACAAAACAGCCTGCCTGAAAGCAGTCAACTTGAAAAAAAGACCTCACGTGCGCATGGTGTTCCTGAACGCTCCATAATGCACCAGGATTCCATTGACGGACAGGTTTCAAAAGCAGTGTGAGCCTTTGCAAAACATAGGAAATAACAGTTGTTGCTTCTATCGCCAGATGAAGCGTCTCAAAGGACATCGAATGAAATACTGTCAGAAAGATCCGGACAGCAGGTGACATCTACCGAGGCGAAGCCTAATCGACAGCTGTGGGTTGGCCTATTAACCTACCTAGTCGGCACGAGAGCATCAGATGTGCTATGAACAGCAGTCGACATGAGGGACTTGCACGCAGACGATGCAGCGCAGGGCCAGGGCCAGGGCACCCGGTTTGAGTCAAGGGGGCAAAGATGGACCAACAAACCCAGATGCCTCACCTCCTGTACTGCCAATACTGCTTTCCCAATCAGCAATTGGTGAAAGAGCAATGTTAGTGAGGATGCTGATTACTTTATACATTAGGGTAAACATTTGTGTGTCATTTAGCATCATGACATTACAAGACTGGCACCAAAATATACCATGTTTATTTTTGTTTAGTCTGTCATGTCTTATATAGACACAGATCATTCTGTAATGAGGGCAATGGTTTAGGGAGCTTTCAGCTCTCACTCCAAGATGGTTTCAACTTTCAGATCTCACTCCAAGATGGTTTCAGTTTTCAGCTCTCATTCAAGGCCGATTTCAAGCCCATTCATTGTAATTTTGCATGTCAAGACGGCTTTATAAATTGAGAATGACAATACCGTATGTTACAATTACAATTGTTCATGTCGATGTTTGTATTCTAAAATTATTGTATGATTATTATACTCAAAATAAGGCTGTGACTGGATGGTTCCATTGTAACTAATGATAATCTGTTCCACAACCAAGAAAACCAGAGTTGGCCCAGGGAAATAATGACATCCAGGACTTCATTGAACTATGGGAAAAGAAGCTGTGCAATGTGCACAGAGTGTGTGTTATATCTGGGAGGAGAGGTTTAAAGACTTCAAGAAAGTTCTGATGGGTAGGCATACTCTCATACTGGTGATTGTATTCCTCTGGAACAGGAGGCATGTTACCATTGGTTAACCCAGAACCAAAGTCATGTTTAATTGGTCTGATTCATGTATAAGTAGTCTGTGTGTGAGATATTAGGGACATTAAAAAAATTATGGTAATCAATCAATCACATATTTGCAGAATTTATGCTACTCTTACTAGAACAGTTGCCATTGTTTAGAAAGCAGCATAATACCCTGCATTCTACTGCTGGTTTGCCTCTAAAGCTAAACAGGGTCAGTCCCAGTGGGTCCCTGGGATAGAGACCAGTTGCTGCTGGAAGTGGTTTTGAGGGGCCAGTAGGGGGCACTTTTCCTTTTGGTCTAAATATATAAAGTCATTATGCCCCAGGGCATTAAAAAGAAGGGTCAATTTCTCTGCATTGGGTGCTGTTTTTGATTGTAATGTTTTTGATTGGAATGAATGAAACAAGTCTCCTGAAGTTCTGTGGTCGCTAAACAGCCCATGGATAGTAGTCGTAAGAGTTGTGGTGTTAACCGTGATTTCCTGGCTAAATATTCAATCTCTCTTTCATACCAATATGGCTACCTATTCATATGTAATTCACCCTCTCTCCTTCCCCATCAACTATGTCATAGGACGTTGCTGTAAATTAAAGTTTTTCATCAGTCAACGTATCAGTTAAAATAACTGTAAATGAATAATAAGTACTTTACTATAACCCATCCTGGACCCCTAATTAGAGGCGCGCAGCAACACAGTAGCAAGGATAATCTCCCTAGAAATTAGAAACCTTGGGAGACATCATTTTGCTCCACTGGGGAAAATGTGATATATATGTATATGACATTAGTGGTGGTTGTCATTTCATGTGACAGAAGCAGACTACTCCAGGCACATTAGCTTATGGGAAGCCTGGAGTCCTGTCTGAGCTGTTGAATTACAAGAGGAGGAACTGGCCCACTATACTGACGTCAGCGCTGGGGTGGAACACTTAATAGGGCTTAGTGGTCAGTTAGTAGTCCCTAAATGAGAATTATTATCTGATTAGATGCACACAGGGGAGCCATAACATTTTCATTAATAAATTAATACATCACATTTATTGATCAGTAGGGTTGGGCCTGTGATTGTATGGTGTTTCCTTTTCTCTGTCTTCAGGATTTGGGTTTGAGCCCTGGTATCTACATCAACATTCACCGTGTTGGTTAATCACCACGTTGATATGCTAGGACCAACAAATTCTTCAGAAGCCAACGGTAAGTCAACCGCCTGTGGATATTTTGCTGTCTTGGTAACTGCATAAACTAACTACCATGTCTAAGTGTGTAATATATATACAGTATACAGCTCCGGAAAGAATTAAGAGCCCACTGCACCGGTTACTTTCCTTTCTAAAAAAAGGTTTTGAGTGAGGAACAGAAGGGTTCAAATTAGGAGATCACTACATTTTGGAAAATGAAAGCGAAAGGTGCAGTGGTCTCTTCCAGAGCTGTATATTAACAAAAAATAAATATAAGAACTGCATGTTCAAAAGGGTGATTGTAGAGGCACTGAGATTTGTTATGCGTGCTTAATTAATGAGGAGAAATTGTGACCCAATACCGAGATTAATACTATACAACCATCAACATTTGTTTCGTGGTGATAAGCAGGTAAAAAGTAAGTAATTACCTAGGCATGTCAAGTCATGTTTGATGTGTAATTCAACCTAACACCCTGCTTGTGTCTGTGCTTTAAGGAAGTTGATTTCAGAACGGTTATTTTGCCTCCTTCAATGCCCTAGAAAACAGCCAGTCTAAAATGTGGACTATTTTTAAGACAGCTAAGGCCTTGTGTGAGGATCTTGAATCATTTCATTTTAATAGATTTTAACCTTATCTTGATATCCACATTATCTTCACCTGAACCAGACCATGGTGAGTGTGGGTAGAGACAACAAGCACAACTCGGAAGAAAAATGTTAAAGCTGGCCATAGCGAGGCATTTAGTCCTGTTTATTCAGATATCTACATAATCTAGGTAATCCCTATATCAAAGGAAATGTTATGTAAAAGAGTTTTATAGTTACTTTCTACACGCCTGTAGTTCTGTGGTACACCCTTCATGGATTGTAATCCATTCTACATTATCTTTAACCAGTTGATTCATACATCCTGATCTTATTCGATGAGGCTGAAAACTTACTCCTTAGGCCTTAACCTAACCCCAGTTGAACTCAAACGTGACAACAGCATTTTTCCCCACATGGAAAGGTCCTGGATACAAGCACACACAATTGTGGAAAAATAAAAATGGGATTTCCCCTCTGCATAATCTTGTAGACTGAATCTGATTTACTTGTTATGTGTAAAAACAGTGCTAGATGGCAGTATTACTACATTCCATTCCATGCTAGGTGACTTCAGGCCCAACCAGAAACAGAAAACGTTTTTGGAAATGTATATTCCCTGCCAAGCCTCACACAGTCATAGTTTGCACACAGATTTGATATGAGTTAAATCTAACTATTTTAACTAAATTTGATGATGCAGAAGCATATTGACTACAGTTCTTCTAAGATTGACATGAAAACTAGGTTAGGAAGGAGTGAATTTAGCAAGTGAAAAATGGGGTTAGAAATCCTACAGGGAATGATAAAACTTGAGTCCCTCCTGGCGCATGTTTTCAGTGAGGTGTATGATGACCTTAACGTCCACATAACATGATGTAAAGGGTGTCTATTAAAATACAGCACACAGAAAGCATTGTGTTAACCTTTTACAACTCTAGCAGCTGACTTCCAGTTTTACGGAAATCGTTAAGTTAAACCAACAGCTGAAATGCAGTCTAGATGTAGATCTAATTGAAAGGCCACCATTATAAGCAGATAATGTTTTACAACAGCTGTCAGTGCAATTCAATTTGATTTATTATTCATGAATCATTAAATTGCTTTGTGGGTTATTTGGGGAGTAACCCTGGATTTCTGCCAACCCCGTTGGGGCTTATTGAAGAACTCTGAGTAGTGGATACAACCACAACCAGTGACACTAGTATGAAGAGGCCAGGACTGGACTCTATTTCACTGTACACACGCACACATTATGTGCGCAATAAGACACAAACACACCAATGTTTTTTTTTAATAGAGGAAGAAAAATATTCCATGATGATGTCAAAGTGTGGCGTATTGTATGTCTTTGTGTGCAGCAAGCCAGAGGTCAGAAAAACACTGTGTTACAAACTAGGCCACAAAGGAAAACCTCCTGGTTCACATGATTTGTAAAAGGGCCTCAACCAGTGAGGTATCAACTAGCAAACAAAAGCTGGTTAGGGTGACTGGGGAGCTTTATGGGCTTTATAGCACAATTAGACAAGAAAATACTCAGCAAACTCAACGGCCAGTTAAAGTTTCCTGGGAAAAAAGAAACATTCAAGTACTGAGCTCTCAACATATCCATGTCAGAAACAACCGTATCCTCAAGGAATTTGATAATTGCTCATATTCTCACGAGGAGAAGTTTGGCACACAATTGAGAGAGGCAGAATTGAGAGAGAAAAATGCAGAACAGGAAATCAGCAAGTAAAAGCATTGTTTCTAGATATCTCTTCCTCTTGCATATTTATTTTGATGCCTCTGGTCCGTACAGCTGGTTTTAATTAGAATCTGACAGAAAGATTCACGGATAGTAAAAACATAATGGATTGCGTGTGCAGAAAATCTCCCAGATATTTAATTGTGTTGCGTTTTGGGTGTTTAATGTGTATCTATATTATAGCATGAAGATCAGTGGAGCCTGCCAATAGATAGTCCCCAAACAAGATCCCTGAGATACGAGGGGAGACTGATCCAGAAGACAGGCACTTTTACTGAGGAGATACTGTATACCCGAGTCCTTTTGAATCCTTAAGACATAAGTGCAAAAGAAAAACAAACCCAAAATTGTTATGCCATCATCTATTTGCAAAACAAATCTCTATTAGTGTAGCATCTATTGTAGAGTTCTAGACAAAAACAACTATTTTACCAAACCCCTTTAAACAAACCATTATTCAGAGACATGAAACCGTCAACACATTCCTTTTACAGTGTTGTTGGTTAAATAGAAGGAGCCCATCCAGAGAGACGGTACATCTGATCGGCTGCCTGATAGGAAAGTCCTCCATGTCAGGGAAGGGGCCACATTAAAGCCCTCCATGTCAAAGCAAGGGGCCACATTAAGAGCCCTCCATGCAAATTCTAAGCACATTAACATTCCTGAATAAATATCCCCAGGGAATGTTATTCTGAAGACATTCAACGGTATTTTCCAGTGATTGCCCAAGACAGGGTATTGAGTGGTATTGGACGTCTCCAGTCCAGCCCACAGCCCCAGGTTAGAAAACCAGGGCAATGTGTGAGGGACTGTGATTTTATTTAAATTTACAGCATTGCAAATAAAAATAGGAGTACAATAATGTGTTCAAGCTATATATCAGTTCTACACAATGTATGTACAGTATCTCAAGTTTCTATAACGTTGCTCTTTCCTGAACAGGGCCCAGGGCTCCCAGCATTGCATGCAACAGCCAGAAGCAGCCAGATAGTTCTCTCACTTACTGGCATTTTAAACTCCCTGTGTCCCTGGACAACGTTGTGAGCAAACCAACGTGAAAGGGTAAGATCCTATTTTTTCTGGATGTTCGACAATAGCATTAGCAAATCCCTTCAGTTGGAGATCTGTATCCCCATTGCTTTCTCAAAGAAAAATATTGTAATTTCCATGAGTTAAAAATAAAAATCCTGCCATGTTCAGGGTTCGGTTTGAGTAGCAGAGATGGGGTTGGCAGCATTCAACAGGAGATAGTAGTTCTGAATTGGAACAGTATCACATGGTATTCCGCATGGTATTCCAGACAAAACATTTACACACCCTGCAAAATGCAGCTATGTTCATGTAAAGCGAAAATTAACTCAAATCAAGTTAGACCTGTTTTCACCGCTTGTAAGATCACATACCTAACAATGATTAAATGAAAAAACAACTGGTTAGTTTCTCACAAAGATTTGAAAAATCTAACAAAACTGTCTGTCTTTTGGTTGCGTAACTGTGCACAATTTATAAATAGGCATTTGTGGTTGTGTTTAGAATTAACCAATCACATTCCAAATCATATACAAAGGTAATTTGCCATCACCTGATCAAATGATTAATGGTCTAACAAATGGGATCTTATTGTTGAAGGAAAGCACCACAAGCTCATTGCAAAGCTCAAGAAGTCCCTGCCATGTCCTGTGAGATGCCATGTCCTCTCCCTAATTTTGAGCATTGACACCTGTTTCTTGTTATTGGCCTGTGTTCCTTATCACTCTCTCTGTTTAAGTTCATTCCTCACTCTTGTATGTTGCCTTTTGTTGTATTTGGATTCTGTTCCATATGTAAAGTTGTTATGTTTTGTTTTCTTGTTTTACTTTAGTTTGGTTACATCTTAATTTTGTAATTAAAAGTGAATCCTCCTTTCTCCTTGTGCATGTGTCCTGCCTACTACAAGAAACTTTTAAGTCTATAAATTTAGCAAGAAGAAAAATGTACTTGCTAAAATACATGTTATGGTCTGATGAGAAATGTTTCGGCTAAATTCCAAAATATTTGTTATATATTAGATTAGCTTCAAATGTATTGTCATTGAACAGTACATGTACAATGAAATGCAGTTAGCATCTAACTAGAATTGCAAATAGAGGGCAGAAAAATAACAAGTATTTGCATGTATTAAGTATATATACATTACAAGTGGAATGTGTAAATGTGCAATGAGGGGAAATGCAATACAAATGGCAATACTAAATGTGCAATAATTCAAAGAGAGGAGAGCAGAAAGTTCACACGTTTTTGGTTTAAATGAGTAGTTGTTTGGGTATAAATGGCAATTTTTAAATGGCATTTTAGATGTTTAAATTAGGCAAATGAAGGAGTATTGTAGTAGGGTAGCATGAGCAACCAGGATGTAGAGATAGCAGCACTAAGGTCCCGAGGTTGACGTGTGTGTAACAATTGGACAAATGCAAGAACAGGGGCAATTCCAAGTGTGCAAAATGTAAGCATGCAAAGAGGCCAATTAAATGTACAAGGTGCATGTGCAACTGAAATGCAGGGGGGAGGTTCCTGAGGTAGACATATACCTGCAACAACTGAAAAACGTCCATTATCAGGCTTTGCAAGGCAGTGTCATAGAAGTATAATGGAGTAGTTCAACAAGGACCTGAGAGGCAGGGAGGGGGTATGGTAACTGATGGGACACAGAGTTAACAGAGTTCTCTGGGTCACAGAGTTCAGTTGGGTTACAGTGGATGGGAAACTGTTCCTGAGCAGGACCGAAGAGACCTGTACCCCCTGCCTGATGGTAAGAGGGCAAACAGTTTGTATCATGGGTGTGAAGGGTCCCCGATGATCCCAATTCCAAAATACCAAATTCCTTAGTTTTTGGGACTTACCTTGCCATTCCAATACTTTTGGAGGGAACTGAATGTTTGGCGCACAGCCAACTCAGTTCATCACCAAATGTACACAGTACCTCTTGTTAAGCATGGTGGCGGCAACTTCACACTATGACAGACTGCTTCTCTTCAGCAGGGAAAATACAAATATCAAGATATTTTGGTTTAAACCCAGCTGCCCTTTGCCAAAAAGCTGATCTTTAATAATTTCACTTTCACACATGGCATCAATCTGAAAAAAATAGCCAAATCAACAAAGAAATGACTTGCAAAAAGAAAGATCAGTGTTCTTGAATGTCCCAGTCTAGACTTGAAATCTGTGGATGGACCTAAAGACAACTGTTCACAGCAGATCCCCATGCAATTTGACTGAGCTTTAACTGTTCTGCAATGAAAAAAGGGATCCAATTGAAAAATTCAGATGTAATAGGTTGATCTATAAAAAAGAAATACTGCTGCAATTTAAAGAAAACATGTTTCCACAATTGCCAAGTTTTTGTTTTTGGCAACAAATCTTTTTTTCTGATAAACTATACAGTTGTTTATTTCTTGAAAGTTGTTGGTTAATAGAGCGTCATAATTAAAGGTGAAAAGATTGTCAGATTTCTGCCTATTTCAATAAAAAAGTAGCAATCTTCTTTAAGATTGACTTTTGATAGCCACTATAGATAGGATATTTCACTTATTTCAGAATCCAAAATCCAATCATCTTCCTGTAAGTCACACTTTCCTGGTCGTTCAGGTAAGTGCCATGGGACCACTTGTGAGGAGTTCCATGATGATTATTTGGGATATGACTGGATAATTTGCCTTTTTCTTCTGGCCTTTGAGTCTGTGTATGTGTGCAATATGTTTTTGGTTGTGTTCGCGTTTTCGTTCTTCCATTACTGAATGCTGTTACTACTTGCTGTATCAGGACAAACTTTGTTTGCCAAGAAAGTCAAAGTTTCTGTTGTAGAATGAGAGTGGTACCTGAAACCAAGTAATCTGAACACTTTCCCCTGACCATTTCTCCCTGTTTTTTTCCCTTTCTCATTTGTGTGTCTCAGGTCTCCTGTTTTCTCCCATTTCTCTGCATTGCTTTTGGGTTCACAAGGGGCCCAACACAGTGTTCTGTTCCCTAAATCTTAAAGGTCTAACAGTCAACATTATGGTAAAGGATGTTATTGGACAGTTTCTGAGCTACAGATGTTTCTAACTTCGAAATTTGTTTTGAACTGGTTATACATCTGTTGTTGTTTTACTCTTCTTTTGTTTAGTCCTTCATTGAAGACCTTTTTTCCCCCACAAGACGATGTGGAACTGGAGTCACTGACCACACCCCAGCCTGTCTGTCTCAGAGCCTGTATGCAGATGACATAGTGGGACTGGGGGCTGGGAGAGTTAGATACCCCCCAGCGAAGCAACTGATGAACATAGTGGTTCCAGTTGTTAGTTTCAGTGAATGGCGGGCCACGGCCAGGAGACCATATGGATAACATCAGAGATTGCTTTTTGATGAAGTCAATGTTTGTCTTCAGTCAGCAATATATTCTTCTGGACCTCTTCCCATGGGGCTCCTTTCACACATATGGAGGTCATTTGTTCAAATTCTTTGGCAGAAAAGGGGAAGGGGCTTGGGATTTGGGCCTGCACGTAAACTAGAGGGTCTGGGAGGGGAACTGTGTTACAGGAAGAGGGGAGGAAAATGGTTTGGGGCAGAACCCGGGTGTTACTAAGCAAAACCTTCAAGGGGTTATGGCTAAATCATAAATGTTAGTCCATATAGCTGTTACTGTACATGTATTTACTGACGTTTGTACAGCCATTTGTAGAAGCCAGTTAGGGTCAAGGTCTGGTCAGGATTGCAACCCCCCCGTGTATATCTGTAGCCAAGCTGATACGAGGGTTGAATTGGACTTAGTGGCAGTTGTGATATTCAGAGCCCAACCATATAGGACAGGTAGTTGAGAAGTACCGTGTAAATGATCAGGGCTATGGACAGCTTCCCTTCCAACAGCCTACAAAGCAGGTTAAACAGGCAAACCTGTTCATGCTCACTCGGGTTACACCCTGACTACTCAGAGCTCAGATGTTCAGAAAGGTAGTATTTGGAACAGATATAAATCTGTCAAACAGTCTAGAATCAACTTTCTTACATTGAAAGGCTCCAAATAGTTCCCCGCGCTGCACCCCGCGTCTTGATTGCACGGGTACCAGGCGGAGGGGCAGACGCTGCTAAGCTGGGGGAGAGGATGGACGCAAGCGAATTCCCCCTCACATGTTTACATTCTCCAGTGACAGAGGAGGGGAGAGGCGGCAGAATGACTTACAGCTGTGGTCCTCAATCCACAAGTGCTCCTTGATTTGGAGCTTTAGGATGGATGAGCATGTAGTGCATCTGAGTGCATGGATAGACGTTGTGCAGTCCTCCAGTAGACTAGTGATGGTTGACCTCATGGGTAAAGGCCTGTTATGTCTGCCAAGAAAAAGACGCGCTGAGTAGACACACACTGCATCGGGAGTTTGTTGGCCTCGATGGGTAAAGCCGGTTATCAGTCAGGTCACTGGGTGCCTTGTGGGTGTGCCTCATTTCTGTACATCAACCCCCAAACTCTCAGGAAAAGGAGGGACGGATGATAGAGAGATGGAGGGCCAAGGGGTGGAGGGATGACATCAGCAAGGTTAACAACTGACACACCATATAAGAAAATGCAACTGCCAAGCCAACATCTTACTCACAATTAGGTGTTCTACATTTTCTTCACTGTTTTGCTCACTACTAGTAGACATTTATAAGTTCCATGTTACTGTTAATGGTTACCATGTGTTGTCCCACATTCCACATTTATAAGACCTCACATGAAAAAGACAGCCAAAATAAAAGCTCATAGGTTGTAAAAGGCAGCACAGAGAATGTAGCAGAGCCCACTCAGCAAATCTGCCAATTGGTGTAGTCATTAATTTACAACATTTGTGCTATGATTCAATATTCACGTTTCAAAAGCAGAGGCCCCTTATAATAAACAAATGAGAAAATATCTAATGCTTTAATGTGACTTCAGAGCAACCACAACAGTTCCAAAGACCTAACTGAAGAACGCAACTAAGGCAACATACGACACAGCCGACAACACCACACACTGCTGTGGGAAAACAACAACAGAAAAGGAAAAGTCCTGTTGACAACCACATATAAGAGATTCCACTGTTAGGGTGAAGTACTGGTAATTAAGAAAAAGTAATAAGTAGAAGAAGAATCAAGTCTCCAAATGAGAATAACCACAATTCATATCTCTTTGTGTCCATACACAACAGTTCAAAAGTTTGGGGTCACTTAGAAATGACCCTGGATATTTGTTCCAATCAAACGCTGTTCACAGGGTATGGCATGTCATTGCAAAATTCTGTTAGAGCCTTCCTTCTTCAAGATCCCTTTCACCCTGTACAAATCTCCCACTTTACCACCACCAAAGCAGCCCCAGACCATCACATTGGCTCCCCCAGGCTTGACAGAGTCAAGTACTCCTCCAGTATCTTTTCAGTTGGTCTTCATCTCATGAATGTTCCTCTTTGTGATCTGAACACCTCAAACTTAGTTTTGTCTGTCCACAAGACATTTTTCCTCTGTCCAGTGTTTGTGTTCTTTTGCCCATCTTAATCTTTTTTATTTATTGGTCAGTCTGATATATGGCTTTTTCTTTGCAACTCTGCCTAGAAGTTGCCTCTTCTTTGTTGATTGTGAAACTGGTGTTTTGCAGGTACTATTTAATTATGTTGCCAGCTGAGGACCTGTGAGGGGTCTGTCTCTCAAACTAGACACTAATGAATTTGTCCTCTTGCTCTTGCATGTGCACCAGGGCCTCCCACTCTTCTTTCTTTTCTGGTTAGAGACAGTTTTTGTTGTTCTGTGAAGGCAGTAGTACAGAGCATTGTAAGAAATCTTCGGCTTCTTGGCAATTTCTCACATGGAATAGCCTTCTTTTCTCCAATCAATAACATACTGATAAGTTTCTAAAGAAGTTGTGACGGTGAGGTGACGGATTGCTCCGCCATCTCCCGCATTCTCCTTTTCACCAACAGTCATGAACTCATCCCGGTCCCATTCATTTGTCTTGTCTTGTCAATCATTGTTCACACCAGGTCCCAATCATTCCATTAGTAGCTGTTTAAATGTTTCTCCTCTGCTTCCCTCAGTTGTGAGTCATTGTTCCATGTCAGCAGATGTATGTGGTGAGTGTGTTTACCTGTGTTCATTTTCATTTAGCAGTTTGCTGCTGTACTCTGTGTTTTTCTGTTCGGTTGTTTTGTGTTTGTTCAGACATTAAAGAGTACAACGACCTGCTACCTCTGCCTACGCCTGGTCTGCTTCACCCCACTACACATTTATGATAGAACCCAACATTTTTGATGCTCCAGATTCTCCACTAGACTAGTGGTTTTATACTTTAATCAGCACAACAGTTTCAGCTGTGCTAACATAATTGCAAAAGGATTGTCTAATGATCAATTAGCCTTTTAAAAGGATAAATGTAGATTAGTAAGCACAATGTGCCATTAGAACACAGGACTGATGATTGGTGATAATGGGCCTTTGTACTCCTATGTAGATATTCCATTACAAATATTATGTTTACAGCTACAGTAGTCATTTACAACATTAACAATGTCTACACTACTTCTGAGCAACTTGATGTCAGTTTAATGTACAAAAAAAATGCTTTTCCTTGGCAAAAAGAACATTTGTGACACCCAAACTTCTGAATGGTCATTTACATAAATCCAAAAGACGTGTATAAAACCTCTAGCCAAACTTTTCCATCCCAATCATTAGAACACAAATAAATGTTTATGAGAAACCTTTCACCAAAAAGCATTTTGGTTACCCAACCAAAATTATGAAAACATTTGGTAAAATGTTCCAAATTCACCATGCAACCTCAAACCAAACACTTCACTCCAAATCATTGTAACACATACACAATTATCAAACAGACACACAGATTGATTTCTGAATCATTTATAAGGCCTTATTAAGGGTTTCTTCAAGTTTCATTGAACCTTAAAAGTTGTAGTTTGGCCTGTACGACTAGTACAAAACCATTACCATCTGAACACAAGGGCTTCAGGAATGTTTTACATCCCATTTATGAAATTAGACTTTTGGCCTCTGACGTTAGACAAGGAACAGACAGTTCAGACACGTTCAGAATGTTTTCAGAATCTTCTATTATGATGGCTATGGCAGCATTTTCTAAATATTAGATTGAAGGTATGGCCATGTTTGGAAGCAAAAAAAGTTGTACGTCTATTGTGTTTAACTTTACTGAGGTTGAGCAAGCTCCATGTTTGGTTTGAGAAACTTCCACCACCGTTGTTTATGAAACAGGACGAGCTAGCTTAGGTTTTAAGACACTGTTACTGCTTAGACCTCTTAAATCTATACTCTGCCAAGTATCTACTCAGCAAGAGGATAAATGCTTATAGAAAGCCCAAACAGTTTATACACCACAATTCTTTAGAGCGTTTTCTCCTTCATATTGGCTTGTTAAGACAATGGAAACATCAGGAAAATGTAAGGACTGAGTCAGAAGTAGAGTAAAAGCACGCTTTCCAGCTTATAGCCATAATCACCCATGAGCTCCTTCATGACCCAGTGCCAGATCTAGACTCACAGTTATGTTGCTCACACATAACACTGTGGATTATTAAAAGATTCAATAGTAGCCTCTGCAGCAATCTACAGATTACGTGTTTTCCATTTAATAGCAATAGTATTTGTAGCATGGAACATTCATTAGGATCTCTATCAGCACACTGAAGGGATACATTTACAGTCACATTCTCCTGTGTGACTGTGGCCTACTCACCGGGCAGGCTCTATATTATTCCAGTGGGCTGTTGGGGACACGGGTTAAAACCTGGAATGCACACTATTTCCCCTTCAGGAAGTTAAGCTCGGAACGGAACTCTACCATAGACTCTAGAACCTACGCCCAGATCTCACTATGGTCATAAACAGAACCACTCAGCTTAATTTCTGTCTGTGATAGGGCAAAAACAGGAAAAAGAAGTACATAAACCCAGCATGATTGATATTTTTTTATTAAAAAGCACAACATTTTTGATACATACAGATATGGCATATTTTGTATTGTAAAAAATACAAAAAAGGACAATACAAAATATTACAACGTATTTTAATATAAATGTATCCAAGCGGTCTTCTTGAAACGCTACCTATCAAAAGTGTGAATACTCACAACATAAGTTGTCATTTCACTGAATGACTTCTGTCAATCATTGCTTAAGCAGCACTTACACAATTACACAGGTATCAACACATCAATATTCATAGTGGATTTCTGAAAAGGTAGATAAATGATATTGTACATAATTCTCTGATACATAAATTATCTTTACATCTACAAAAATAAATCCAATGTTGCTGTGTGGTTGAAAGGACATGGCACGGCAGGTAAACTGATAGTCACAGGGATGTAGTTCTTTTTTGTACAGTTTAGCAGAATCATTACAAAATGTAACAAAGCTATAGGGTGTAATACTTTACTATTTCTTACATAAAAATATGTTGAAGCAGCCTTGTGTTCCTGGTCTTTCACCTGAAGCATTTCTGAACAGACGAACACAAATATAGACATGACATTCAGATACGGACACACTGACAGAGACACACACAAACACCCAAACCCAACACTTGTGAGCGGGCGTCTGGCACACACACAGACAGTCATTTCATTCCAGGGCTCAGTGGGAGCTCGTCCCAACCAGCAGAAAGAGGCCCACATCCCTCTCTCTGTATTCTCCAAGCACCGTATACACTAGGGCAACTCCTTTAGCTAGACATTTCTATACAAACTACATTTCAGGAGACCTAAAATCTGGTTTTAATACAAAGCTTTTCGAAAAAGCTTCAGTTCAGTCCATTCAAGTGGTGACAACAATAAAATCAAAAAAATGTTTTGGATATAGTGCTATAGCTCAAAGTAATGACAAAGGTTATTCATAAAATAAAATACAATCCTTCCTGTAAACAAGGAATTTGTTTGTGTTCATGAGTTTGCCCTACTGGTGTTGCTATGTGTGTGTGATGTGTATGATGGTATAATTAGCCAGTCTGAAGCAAGGCAGACATTATCAAGTTCCACAGCTGTTCGCTTCCATCTCTCCTTCCTTGGTGGTTCTGTCTGTGAAACAATCTCCTAGGCAACCCGGTGTGGTAGAGACCTTGGGTAATTAAAACATTATAGAAATTCTCTTCCCCCAACACTTCCACATTCACATATCAGGTGAGACGGTAAGACAAATGGCTGTTCTTCACTGTTAAAAAAGCACAACATGTGTATGCTTAAAACAAACCTCTTTTCCATAGTTCTCCATAGTTTATTATTCCTTTATGCCTCATAGACATGTCATTTTCAGTCTTGCTGTTTTAGCTGGTGGTCAAACATCCAGTTTGGACCAGAAGATGAAGTAAGTGGTGGCCAACTCGACTGTGGTAGTCCGTGCTATGCCATAGTGAGGTGATTGCTCCGGTCTCGGATGTCTGATATGGGATTGGTGGAGATCTTCACCAGTGTTGCTGCTAGATCTGAATTCCTGGCGTTGGGTTTGAACAAGTCAGATACGAAATACACCTAAGGGATAAAGAAGAAGTATTGAAAATACGTATTGTGAATAATAAACGGCATTGCCAAACAATAACAGATCCAACAGTTTAATGAAGACTGCATAGCTGCATGGTACACCTTGTGGTATACAATAGTCATCCTATCGAGTCATAGCAACAGTAGTTACTGTGCAGTACCCTGGTAGGTTTGATGTAGTTTTATTCAAAGTATATTTTCATGGTGGTGAAAGATAGAGGAGAGAGTGCTTGCTGAAAGAAATAGGTGTGATTCTAACCCACGCTGCAGCAGCCAATGCACACTGGAGGCCCAGGCCACCCTAGGCCACTAGTCCTACGTAGTTATGGCAACTCCAAGTAAATACCAAGTGGAAGCACTTACTATGCAGTAGGCCACCAGGGCACCCTGTGTAAAGCCAGCCAGGACATCGGTGGGGTGGTGCTTGTGGTCGGACACACGGGACAGGCCGGTGTAAAAGGACATCATGATGAGTGTGAACTGGGTCAGGGGGCGCAGGAGACGTGCTCCACGCCAGGTGAACCGGGACTGCAGGTAGAACTGGATGGATGGGATAGAGAGGGGAAATGATTGAACCACAGGTGACAGGTAGAGGTTTGTGTATGTATGGGTACGATGGGGACGATCTGGGAATCAAACTCACCACCAGATATAGCATGGTATACATGGAAAAGGAAGCATGGCCTGAGAAGAATGATCTCCTGAAAAGGAGAGAAAATAATGGGAATTTGATGCATTTTAGAAATGACAATACTAGAAAGGTAATTTCATGTGATCATGACGTGCTTCAGCTGTCTACAATCGTTTGTACCAGTGAATGAAGGACGTTTAGTAGAATAGACTATTTTTTATTAAACTTTAGTGTCTTGCCACAGAGATGTTTTTCAAAAAATGCGTTATAACAATGAAGTACATATGTCCCTCTCCTCACAATGGACAACTGTGCCTGATGAACCCATAAGGCCCACTTTGATGAATTTTCCTAAACTTAAAACTTTGGGAAAAACATTTTAAAAAATCCAACACTGACATGGAATAAAAAATCTGTATGAAATATCCTGCTTCTACGTACAAACCTACAGTTAGGTCTGGAAATAATTGGACACTGACACAAACTTTGTCATTTTCGATGTGTACCAAAATATATACAGGTTACACTTAAATAATGAAAATGGTCTTAAAGCCCTGTCGCTCAGCTTTAATTTGAGGGTATTCGCATTCAAATTGGAGATTTGTTTCAAATACGAAAAATTACGAAAAGTAATTGAATCAAAAGCTGTTTCATGGACAGGTGTTGAGTATTCCTTTGTTATATATTCATAAATGAATCAGGTAAAAGGCCTGGAGTTTCATTCAAGGTGTGGCATTGCCATTACGATGGAGTTGCTGTGAACTCTTAACATGCGGTCAAAGGTGCTTTCAATGCAAGTGAAACAGGCCATATAGGCTGCAAAAAAATCCATCTGAAAGATAGCAGGAACATTAGGAGTGGTCAAATCAACCCCCCTGGTGGGCTGGTGAGCTCTGCAACACAAATAGCCTGGAAGTCCACTGAGGACAACGGTGATGGATGACCGTAGGATCCTTTCCATGTTAAAGATAAACCCCTTCACAACATCCATCCAAATGAAGAATACTCTCCAGGAGGTAGGCAAATCATTACACCATGAAGAGAACACTTCACAAGAGCAAATACAGAGGGTTCACCACAAGGTGCAAACCATTCATAAGCCTCAATCATAGACAGACCAGATTAGGGAAAAAAACTACTAAAAAAGCCAGCCCAGTTCTGGAAGAGCATTTTTTGGACAGATGAAACTAAGATCAACCTGTACTGGAATGATGGGAAAAGAAGGGTATGGAGAAGGCTTGGAACTGTGAAAGCAACCCAATAGTTTTTTAAGGCAACGAAGTATATTCTGCAATAGATGTGTCAATCACCTGATCTCATCCCGATTGAGCATACATTTCACTTGCTGAAAACTTAAAGCAGAAAAACCACGGACAAACGACAACTGAAGACAGCTGCAGAAAAGGCCTGGCAAAGCGTCACAAATGAGGAAACCCAGTGTTTGGTGATGTCCATGCATTCCTAACTAACTTCAAGCAGTCATTACCTGCAAAGGATTCTTGACAAAGTATAAAACATAAACATTGTATTTATGATCCTGTTAATTTGTCCAATTACATTTGAGCCCCTGAAATAAGGGGACTGTGTATGAAAATGGTTGCTATTCCTAAATATTTCATACCATATTTTTGTTCAACACCTTGAATTAATTCTGAAAGTTTGCATCTTCAATTTCATCTTGGTTGTTTCATTTCAAATCCATTAAGGCGTACAGAGACAAAATTATGTTAGTGTACAAATAGGTCCAGAGTATCTCTCCACTGTACCTACACCAAATTTGGTACACATGTTGCTTACACTTTCAAAAACGAAACATATACAAAAAAGTAATACTGACAACATGGTGGTGATATCACTGGTAGTTTTAAATCTCTTGGTCTTTTTGACTATTTGGAAGTTGGCCCAAATGCTAAGGGACATGATATCTCAGACACCATTGGCACAATTTGAACTAAACCTAAATGAATTATGCATCTTGTCACAGATATCCAACATGTCAAATGTATAAGGATTGACCTAGGCCCTAGGGGTTCCATGGTCACAGTTGCCTTGTTTTATATAGTCTTCCAATTTCTTGTAACATACCTTGCCTCCTGGACTTTGCTCTCGGGCCCATTACATTGGTAGTCTGTGATGTAACCTAGGGAACAGTTGATGGTGGACCAGTCCGGCTTGCACACATCCAGGAAGTGGGGGCGCATGCGGCCAACGGACACTTTGGCGATGTCTGTGAACGATTGGCTGACGGCACAGCCAAATATGAACACGCCCACCTGCTTGTACAGGGCAGAGATGTAGGGGTTCCCTACAAAGGACTTAGAGCCCTCATTCAGGTAGTAGATCCTGTAGCTTTCTCCAATGATAATCTGATGGTTAAAAAACAGGAGGATACAGTTGTCACTTACAGTACAAAGATGACTGATGTGACAGTATAAAAGTGATGGGTGGACACGGAGTCTGCAGTGGCCATATTTATATCCAGGGCATTTCTATATCTAACCGGGAAATTATCTGCCTCAGGAGTTCAAGGTAAGGACACATTCTTGCAAAGCCAGAAATACACACAACTCTATATCGGCTCAGTAGTCATGTCATCTACAGAAATGGACACTGTGTATCCAGGGCAGTCAAACAGTTATTGGTACAGCAATTATTTTCAACATGTCTGGCAAGGTAAATATCAGTAATTTATTTCCCATTATTTCTTATTATGCATTATGTCAACAATACTAAACTGCTGCTGATGAATTTTCCTAAATATATTGTTGGATGGAGCATTAGACATCTGGTTTTCCAATAGACTTGCAACTGAGAAAAACAGCAGAGACAATTCAGAGAGAAGGGATACATTAGTGGTAATCAGTGTAATGGTACAACAATACTGTGTGGAGTGAAAAAAGGGGTTAGTTCAAAGACTTGCAAATATTTTTGTCTATTCTTGGATGAAAACGCAATCAGAAACACACCAGACCTAACTCCCGGTTTACATCATTTACTTGAAAAACGAAATGCACAACATTCCCTGTAGCCATGTACTGAGGATGAGGTGGAGTGAGAACATAAATTGTGGAATGCACATGCACAGGGTTTCACTAAGTGGGTGAACACATGTATAAAGAATATGATTGACGGGTTGGGCAAACTTTGGGCGGTGGGACGTGGACTGGACTCCAATAACTCACTACAGCTGTTCAAGCTCAAATGTCTTCTATCCACCCCCCTGTAACCCACCTCCTGCCCAGTGAAAAATGGCAGTGAATGAGGAGGAGAGAATTACAGACAGAAGGAGTTAGGAGAGGTGGGAGGAAGTGAGAGAGGTACAAACAGTGAGGGACTGGGGAGAGAGACGGATGGGGTGGGAAAGAGGAAGGGTGAGAGAGGAAGGAGGGCAACAAAGACAGCCAGTAAGCGAGAGAGAAAGGGGTGGAGGAAGAAAGGGAGAGAAAAGGGGGAGGGTTGGGCGGCAGCTCTGGTTTTAATCAGAAGAAACGCTGAGCTAGGCGATGGGTCTGATTTTCAGTGGCCAGACTCAGCCAGAGCAGACGCACATTGGGGGCAGGTTTGTTTTCACCGCGGCGGCTCCCTCATTTTCACAGGGCTCCAATTTCACCAGGGGATGTCTGGGTGTTTTCTTGTTAGCGTCTCAGTTTCATTAAGAAATACTTCTCTGGAGTGAAACATTTCTCATTTCAAGTCCTATAGGGAGAATTTACAAGCTGATAACATCATCATTTAAAGGTTTTCCTTTCTATTTCCACCATGGAGTCCTTTAGAGCCTGGTTGATTCAACTCAGCTGCTTCGTGGGAGTGAAAAGAACACATCTGTTTTTTATTGTGTAAGAACTGAGTATATCACCATGTGCATGAATGAAATGGCTTTGTAGTAACTCAGTGTAACAGTTACAGCGGCAACCTCAGAGATATTTCAACGGGGCAAGAGTGGTTGTCTTGTGGTCTGTCTCATAAACGTGTAGTCATCACACAATTGATAAAATTTGTGTGATAAAATCTCGAACACCCCCGAGTACTTTTTCTTCGCAGAGATTCGTGCCAATTTTAAGGGACAAAGCCTCTCTGCCGTGTGTCGAGCTGCTTCTCTCTCCACTTTATATGAGGTGCAGCAAAGTATTCAATTACATACATGTGAGTTCTACAAGAGTTCAAGAAAGACTAGGGCCAGCCAAAAGACTCTGGGCCTCTGGGGAACAAGGATTTTAATGTCATGTTCGAAAGAAGAAAAATTGGCCTACAGCTTCTCTCTATAGCCATCTACCACAGTACCAGGTCTATGAGCCACAGTGTTTGACCGATCAACCACTGTGACAGCCATAATTACACCCAGGGAGGTCCACAGGCCCAGGGAGATCCACAGGCCCAGGGAGATCCACAGGCCCAGGGAGATCCACAGGCCCAGGGAGATCCACAGGCCCAGGGAGATCCACAGGCCCAGGGAGATCCACAGGCCCAGGGAGATCCACAGGCCCAGGGAGATCCACAGGCCCAGGGAGATCCTGTGTAACATGCAGACCAACCCAAGTGCCATCAACCCATGACTGAATCAGTTTTGAAAATCTTACAGAATGTTGCAGATGGAAATGTCTCGATGAGGGTTGACATTAATGCCCATTTTACAGGACAGAGAGGCATGTCTGATCCACATCATCTGTTTCTACCGGAATGTTCTGTAACGTTGCACTCCATGGTGATGGAACCCCACGCCGGCAGTAGATCTTCTATCACCGTTTATGGCAGACATCAACAGCCTGGTGCATTTAACATTTCAACCCTCATCTTATATGACACCTGAATCATTCCATCTCAAACACACAAACAAGATAATACTAACAGCGGAATCTCCTGGGGAATGTTGATTGGAGCTGGCTGTTATCTTGATGAGCTACATAGATTAGCATACATACATTGCCCTGCTGCCAAAGGTCTGGAAAGCTAAAGAGTCAACAGAAGTTTTCTTCTGCAATCCATCTCTGCTCACATTCAAGCAGTCAGAGGATGTCAAATGGTATTGTTATTGTGATAAAGACTCATTGGCCTACATTACCAAATAAAATGGGACTTGACCCATTATGACATATAGTAGGCATGATTGTTTGCAGGTGGCTTGGCCTTTCAGCAGACACACTAGGCTTCAGTGAGTGGTGATAGTGAAACAGTGAGACTTAAGTGAGGTGAACATTCATTAGTGAGTAGCCTGTCTCACATCTGTTTGTGCTGTCAAGTCCCACGACACCACACACACACACACACGCACGCACGCACGGACGCACGCACACACACACGCACGCACGCATGCATGCACGCACATGCACACGCACACATGTTGGCAAGCCAGCACCAACAGATCTGGGACATAAGGTTAATTAGTTCTAGTAACTTACAGAAAGGATGGTGATTAGAATGCCAGCAGCAGAAAGCACAGCATCGCTTATGGTGTCTCCGCGTTTGGCTGGGTACTTGATGGACTCATCGTTGCAGTAAAAGCCTCGGCGGTAGGGCTGTACAGCACTAGTCTCTATGATGAGGAAAGGCAGGCCAGCTATGTACAAACAGCAGCAGTGAATCAGAAAGAGAGAGGAGAAACATAGAAAGGTCATTAAGGGGCTCATAAACGAGTGTTCACATGGATATGACACATCAAAGGACGGACCGGAAACAAGGCAATCTCACTTCACTACCATGATGTGCTTTGTCCAATCAGACAGTTCTCAACCTAAAACCTGTTCACAGGAAATAAGTGTTTAGGTGTCAGTATCGATGAACGAAGTAGACGTTCATTTTGGACCAACAGCCTTAGTGAATGTCTGCTGTCCCAAGACTAGTCCCAAACCATTTTCAGGTTCACAAATGTAATCAACTGAAATTAGATCCCCTGTTAGATGTGTGAAGTGGTCTGGGTATATAGTTGGTCAATCTCTGGGTGTTTCCTGTCCCTCCTGATGATGAACAATGGTGAAGATACAGAAGCCCACAGTACCACGGCAGCACTGGCCACTGCACTTTGGCCAGGCAGAACATGACCCTTTTGTAGGGTGCAGTGGGAAACATTTGAAGTACACCAGCAAGGAGCATCACTGCAGATAGCTGGGATGAGCCTGCTTAATGTCACACGCAAAAACCAACATACACACTTACCTGGGACAGCCACATACTGGGGCTTTGGAAGCTAGCTGTCATGCAGTTACCATTGTAATGAATTTTTTATATTTTACAGCTAGGTAATATAATAAAATGATAAAAATTGCCATGTTCAGTTAGAGAATAATGTATAGGGGACATTACTGAATAAATATTGAAGTTCCCCATTGGCTCTCTTTTTAGCATCAGATAAAGGAAAATGCTACTGTTTTTAAGTATATCTCTGTGTCCTGAAATAACCTGCTATTGACGGTGATAGGTTAATGACAGGAACTCCAGAAAAATCTAATAAACAAAACTAAATTAACTGGCATGGCAGCCAAGAAAGGGAAAGATGTATCATTGTTAGAATCATTAGTGTATTCCATCATATTACAGTAGTAATGTCCATCACACTAAGTAACCAACATCAGACAGAAACAATTATCAAGCAGTTTGTACTAAAAGGGCAGAATAGCAGAAATCCCAGATAACTAATGTGGAAAAAACATGTTGGTCCTATCAATGTTCAACCTCTTCCTTCCTCTACCTGCCAACAGACTTTCAGGTGTACTTTCAAGGCTGAGACTCATATTGGTCTGAAGGGACGTTTTGTCCAATCAAATGTAAAAAATACAAAAAGAACAAAAACTATCCAAACAGATTCTGTGGTAAAAGAAATGTAAATGCAGGCCAAGAAGACCAGACATTTCCAGCAACTCGAAAGGAAATTCTAGAGATAAAGGGGGAAAAAGTGATACCCTGGAGAGGACTACAACCCCCTCACTGAACTTGGAAAACATACTCTCTCTCAATTACATCAAAGTAGACCTTTAACTAATGTTGGAAGCTTTGAAGTGAACCCCTTGAATAAATCTGAAATGTATGAGTAAAAAAAAACATATGCGACCCCCTCTCCATCCTTTTCTGTCTGGGCACAGGCTGAAGCCAGGATGGGGGTGGGGTTGAGAGGTCAAACTGGGGCTGTTAGCCGAGGTACTGCAGAGCTAAGGCAGGGGTCTTGATGTCTTCAAACCCAAATGTCAACACTCGCCTTAGTATGCTTGGCTCTCTATCCCTGGTCCAAGCTGCATGCCTTTGAAGGCCCAGCTGGGAGTGGCTCACATTACAGGCCAGTCTCTGCCTGATGGGAACCCCAGACCCCAACCGCTCCTCCGCAGGCCTCTCTCCCTCATATCCAACATTCAGCAGGATTCACATTATTAATGTCACTGTTTTCACTATTACTATTTAAACAAATACCACGATGGGAGAAACAATAAGCTGGGAGGCCAAGTGAAGCTGGGGGTTTCAACAGTGTTAGAGCTCAAACAGACAGTAAACAAACTTTAAGTACAGGCCAATCTTAACCGTCTGATCCATCAGGCTTTTTCATTGCCCTTGTGATGGGAGTCCGCAGGCATTCCTCTCACAGCACAGTGCTTGGCTTGGCAGCCAAGGGCTGCTGCTATGCTGATGTAGGGCAGTGGAAAGAAGAAAAGTGCAGCTGAGCTCAAAACTGCTATGAATGTGAAAAGCATTAACCCCCAGTCTCGACCTCACTAACCACCTTTAAACACATGAGCAGATCCAAGACTCACAAAGAAGCCTGGGAGTACACAGGTGAACAAGCCCAACCAAAGGAAGGGCGTCTCGATCTCTTGTCTTGCTCCTGAGGCCCACAACACTAACACCCTCAGCACTGACACCCCATGCCACCACACAGTGCAGCTTCAGCATTTTGCAAAGCATCGTGGGATTTCCCGTATTCCTCCCTTCCCTTCCTGCTTGAACAAGGGAGGGACAAAACGAGTCCCCTACTAGTGGCCAACGACAACACCAGCGGAGAGGCTAATATCTAATGGATTTGCTTTCAGTGACGTAAAGAAAACAAAACACTCCGTAATTCATAATGAAATAACTGAGCATGTGGGATTTTCTTTAATCTGAACATTTTCTGTTTGTTTATTTGGTTTTAAAGCTTCATAGCATCACTTTAAAGCTCAAGTAAGGTATAAGCAAACAACAACTTCCTATAAGTGATGAATGAATTAGTACTCAGGTACCTGACTTCTTTGCTTTCTTGTGGAAACTAGACTTATTTATCTTGAGCTTTTTTTCGATTATAACAATACTGGAACATTTGTGGCACTATGGAAAACAATCAATTTTTCTAACAGGCAAATATAGGCCTGCCCTGAATTAATTAAATACCACAATATTTTGTGCATAACACCAACAGTTGCAGCTAAAACAAACAGAAATGTTCCATGTGCTGCCATTGCTCTCTAAGTTGCATTAAAATGTATCCTACATGTGTGAGGGAGTTATGCTTTTGTATACACAGATGGAGTTGTGTTTTTATTTTTACCCTTCTGTGCATGGCAGGCGGTTGCCCCCATACAACCTACTCCCTGTTTGTCTGTCTGGTCGGTGTGCGTTGGGCCAACCCGTTTGCTAAGCTCTCCTAGTCCACTGACTTCTGGGAGAAATGTGCCTTGAAAATATTTGTGAAATGCTCTAGCAATCTGCGATCCATGTCGTCTTAATATATTACAGACAAGATGAAAACACTTAAAAGCAAAAATAACATTTGCTTCCCGTTTGTCTTGTTGAATAGTTTGTGATGTTTAACAGTCACGCTATAACTCATTAAGACCTCCTGAGCTTTCTGATGAGCTGCAGCAGGCAGCAGCAAATGAGGACATTATAAAGCGATTGGAAAACAAAAGCCCACCAGCAACAACTTACTGTTCAACTAACCCCATTTAGCTATACACTTAACCCATGGTGCAATCTGGCGCATTACATTTTACAGGGATTAAAGCTAAAGTTTGGTTACACATTATAACAACTTTGAATGAATATGCCATTATTAATACATACAACTGCGTCTTTAATTATAATATATTATTGAATTTGAATATAAAAGAATATCGCTTTGTTTCATTTTAAAGTTATCAAGTGTTACAGAACTGCCCTGTTTAAACAAATGTTTTTTGGCTATGATGGTCTTGGAGTACTCAAGCACTGAGAGCTAGCCTGGTAACACACTCAATGGGCAATAGTAAACTCGGAACGATCACAACATGACCAGATTGTTGGCTACAGTACATACAGTACTGAATCAGGCTAAAGCTTTTAGAATATATTGGTCTAAATATTGACCCAAAACTCCTGGACAGACTTTTGGGTCTGTAACAAAAAATATTCTCAAAGCAGGATTGCTGATTTAGGAACAGGTCATTCATTTTCACATTCTCTTAATCTTCTTGGAGTCTATGATCTCAAAGATCACCATTCCTTATGAATATGGCCCAGACAATAATCTGAGAGGAAAGACCTTTTGGGCTGGAGATGCTGGAACGCCAGGCAGAGATGCAGTGAGAATGAAGGCTGGCTTGGCCAGTAATTACCAGTGTTTCCACCATTTCCCGTTTGTGGTCATTCCCCTCAAACCACATCTTTATCCAGCTACACTGTTGGTTTGTTGACAGGCGTTTTCTGTGGGCAGGTACATACACGGTGTGGGCATAGCTGGCCCTCCTTGAAAAAATACTTCTGCATTGCAGTGCAACACAAAGATTCCACCACCAGGTATAACACACTTCAATCAGTCAAATTATTATTAATTTCAAACGGTCAAGGGGTCAAATAAGATTGGTCTCCAAAATGCATATCAGAACATTATATATTGCAGTTGTTCTGTCAAGGCACAATCCCAAAGTGTTTTTGACCCTGGTGAGGAATCACTCACCCCAAGCTTAGTCAAAAAGAGAAAAAGGCAAATATATGGCATAGAAAGCTGAACATATCGCTGACATTCACGCCACTTTACTTTTATTACACACACTCACAATTTATGCCAGATGTCACATCAATAGAATTCCTGTCTTGACTGTCTATGTGGAATGTGAGACATCCTATAAAAAATTAAAACAGGCTAAATGAGTGCAAAAGTTAAGGATGGAGAGGAAGAAATATAGCCCTCTTAGTTATTTAATAATTACATGTTCCTCTTTGCCAGCAGAATATTATTGCTGCACTTAAGCCAGACGGGAACTCCGGCAAAAATATTGTGATCATTGTTTTTGTTCTGTATTTGATTGAAATGTGTGTAAGGGAAAGTTACGAAAAAATAAGAATAAAAAATAACAAGTAAACAGTAATGTAAAATTCAATTAAACAAACATCTGAATAATCTCTGACGGATTAAGACTTACATTTCTCTGATAATACACTATTACACTGACATGAGTAGTTTCTGCCCTTGAAATAAATATGATAGGATAAACACTGGCTCACCTATGATAATAAATTAACTAACATGGCGGTGCTGTGTTGATCAACATACATTCTAAACCAATAAAAACACAAGTACGTTTTAAAAGAACGACATTTTATAAAAATATGAAACAATATATCCTAAACTATAGTAGCCCTTGTATTTTACTCACAAAAGATATGTAGAATGAAAACGCAGAAACTCACCTAAAAACAAGCAGAAGAGATCCACACCGACCAGTAACTTTCTCCTGGTGTTGTCTTTGCCATTGTTGTTATTCAGGGAAGAATTTCCTCCATTCCTTGACTCTGGGGCCATTGTCTTCTCATATATTAAACAGCGTTGCATTTAAGACCCTTAAAATAATTTCTTAAAAAGTAGAGTTGCAGCTGCAGTTACGTTCACAGTGAATTTATTTTAACTTAGGTGGAGCGAAGATTTCTGTAGTTAGCAAACCTAAGATAATTAAGCGTCAGCCCAATATTTAGCGCTAATGAAAATAAGATGTGTCGATGTAGAGTATGTTCCATATATTCAGATCTCACTGTGACTTTCGTTGTTGAGCCAACTTCTAAAAAATCCTTGAGGAGCACGGAAGATTTACTTGCCCTCCCGTGACCGCCTCCTCGAAGACACACCTACCCCCTACAGCCCACTACCCCGGTCCACTCAAACACAGTAACCCGTGTTGCTATTCCCACCAGCAGTCAGAATGGAGTTGCCCAAATCAGAATCTTTTAAATCAGTTAAGCCATTTGTGACAGTTGCAGTATCTTGACCAGCATTGGCATATGGTAAGTATATAACATGGAATCGATTTTTTTTAAAAAGTAGTTCTATTGGTTTCATCATTTATTTTAATCATTCAGGTTTAGCAAATGAAACGACTGTTTGCATTTGAACAGTGGTGACCTCTACTGAATACAATATGCTACTGCACCGACAGGCTGGAATATGACTCACCATTTATTCAATGCTATACAGAAAGTGATGTAGTACTGAACGTCAAAAACATGACCGAAAACAATATATTAAACAAAAAAGTGCAACGAGACCAAAAAAACAAATTTTGCGCTCTTATTATACTCTTGACCAATGCATCATAATCTAAACACACATGCACCTTTTCACCATCGTGTTACTCAAAGTGGAGACTAAAGAACTGTTTCCCATTCAGTACAGAGCAAGGCTTATCAACAAACAGGAACACTATTTACTGACCTCAGTGTAAAACAAGAAAAAGTTCAAACGATGCACATAACCGAACACATGCAATGGAAACGCATAAGCAACCACACAGCAAAAAACAGACAAATGTGACTGAGATAAAGGGTCCCGCATACTTCACTAACAATATTAACAGAGAACTGACAAAAACATCCCACCCCACATCAAAAACAAAGACAGACAATCAAAAGAAACATGCTGGAAAAACCCCAGAGGCCGTTTGATCTTGAGATCTAGATGGAGTCTAATGACTGCGGTTCATCTGGAGCTCATGCTGTATTTCCTGAAGGGCTGGGTGAGATGTGTGAGGTCACTTGGCTGCCCGGCCTACAGCAGTAAAAGTCAGGTTGCGCATAGCAACAACTGCCGCGCTGGAGAGCAGAGAAGTGGAGAATGTTAAGCAGTCGATGGATGGTACAGAACTCCCCTGGGCCCTTACAGACCTGTCACAGACTATCTGCATATAGAACCGGAGGGGGAAGTAGTTCCACATCTGAGAAATCCACTTCTGGGTCTCTGTTATAAAAAGCAATCAAAAAAAATGTTTGACTCCATTTAATGAGATCATCAAGTGTTTCCTAGCAGTAGCTAGACTACTATGGCACATGCTCCCAAAACTTCGGTGGAGAACAATGAAAAAAACACTACTTCATTCATTCTCCTATTTGTGGGGGCAGTACATTTTTCTACATTTTATTTCTATGCTACAAAAAAAGTTTGGATTTGAAATCAAATAATTACTAGTGTCACTTCTGTGTACATATTGGTTTCATTACTTGTGTTTTCACTAAATGAAAACACTTAGCTAAGGGCACCAAAACTATCAGTACTGATTAATATAATAAATTTAATAAAGTTAAGCCTGTTAAGTAATCGCTGAAGTATGCAACCCGTTGAGTCCCAATAGATACTCGGTATCCTCTGACAGGCCTGCGCTGCAGCCATTTTCAGTCACTTGTATTCAGATCAATTTGAGATCAATCACGTCTATTTCGATTTGATGTCTCAACGTCAGAAGATGTTCAATACAACCAAACCTTTAGAAACGGTTTGATTTCAAATGCAAACTGATGGAATATAAAAAAGGTTCACATTCCCAATAATTAGAGGGCACCATATAAACACCCTCTTCACTTACAAGTATTGCGGCTCAGCCACGTCACTTAGAATGCCTGTTGATGGACATACAAGAATGTGGTCGTATTTACTACCTACAGTAACACATGGCATCATACAGTAAAGGTCTATTACATGCCTCTATAGAGTTTCCAATGTGAGACTTATGTCCATTAAGCATTGTCTACATAGTGGATTCAGTTCACCTTCCCCGCAATCTGTGACATGTGATGAGTGCAAACCCACAGAGTAGTCAGAAACAAGCCACTTACGATGAGCTTCAGCCCTTTCAGAAGACAGAGACATAGAGAGACAGTTGAGACAGTGAGAGAGACACACATTTTTGTTGGAAAAATGCCAGTTGCAATTTGTAACACATTTTAAAAAAATACGGTACATTGAATCGAATGGCTCTTCATTTTCTGTCATATCTTCTTTGTCCTGAAAGAAAATGGCTAACTTCTGAAGAGCTTTATGTCTGGCTCTTAAGAAAAGATACAGAAAACATTTAGTAATTAACTTAAAGCACTGTGACAAATGTTGTAAAATGGCTGTAAAGAGCATTTCAATGATATCCCACTACAGATATATGTAGAGGCGTACTGTGGGTCCAGGTCCTCTGTGCTGACATCGCTAAGGGTGTGCTGGACATTAGCCTGGCTGCATACTAGACACAAATGAAAGGTTAGACAGTAAAATTAAGGTGGTTTGAAGGTGTGGCTGATTGTTGTGCATGCAGACAGTATAAGGAATACATTAGAGAAATACAATAAAGCCATGGAAATATTCCATTAAATATATACTCACACATATCAGGCATCGAGACAGTCCGATTGTGAATGCTGAAACAAATTATGAATCCCAAGTTTAAATTCTAAAACCATGTTTTAATTCAGTGCATTGATGTCTTTTGTGAAATTCTGTGGAAAATATTGTGAACCCAATCAATTAAAACCTAAAAGCACTTGGCAAATACTGAAAATGGGGTTTAAAGATGGTAAGGCATGTAATGACTGACTGTTTCCCCAAACACTGTTCTGAGGTGTTACCGATTCTCCAGAGGGGGAGATGGGTTCTCCTCATCCAACGTCCACTCCTCATCGTCATCTGTGACTAGGAGACAGGGAGCACAGTGGGTTGTAAAACAGAGCCACTAGGAAGGGCTTAGACACAAACAGGGACACACAGGGACGGGCCACACGGGGACGGGCCACACGGGGACGGGCCACACGGGGACGGGCCACACGGGGACGGGCCACACGGGGACGGGCCACACGGGGACTAGCCACACGGACAAACAGGGACACACGGGGACGGGCCACACGGGGACGGGCCACACGGGGACGGGCCACACGGGGACGGGCCACACGGGGACGGGCCACACGGGGACGGGCCACACGGACAAACAGGGACGGGACACACAGGGACGGGACACACAGGGACGGGACACACAGGGACGGGACACACAGGGACGGGACACACAGGGACTGGCCACACAGGGACTAGCCACACAGGGACACACTACACAGTGATGTAGATATTAGGCCATCCGGGGTGAATAGCTTCACCATCATAAAATGATAACACAGGTTGAACTATTCTTGGGTTATATTATTCTGTTATACCCAACTCCAGTTCTCAGAGCAGACTGGGTTTTATTACATTTTGTTGATTAACCGTACCGTTTTCACACATCATCAAAACAGACACTAGCATGAAGAAGACTTACAACTGTTGTTTGGAATGGGATAGCGATTAGACGATCTGAAAAATTGAAGATGGAGGCAGATGAAGGGGATGGAAACAGAGGACTGTGGTCATTGATATTTTGGGTAAAAATACTCTCGAGGTCAGCAACTTCACAAAACTGCATTTTCCATTCAATTCCAATATTTAAGAAAAGCTAAATATGATCCTCTATAATAAAATCTGTTTGCAATTGACATACAGAAAAATGGCTGTGCACTAATACCTGCTACCAACACTGATGGTATCTCCCTCTGTGTTACCTCCTCGACCAGCTGCCTGAGCCTTCTTCCCCAGCTCAAGCATCTCTTTGATATTCAGCTCCACATTCATCACAGAGATATAGCCATCTGGAGAAGCAGAACAATCACATAAGGAAAGAAACAACAGCAGAGAAAAACTGAAGTCTAATAATATTTTGGGCAATATTTTTACCTGACAGGTCCAGTACGATGAATTATATAAATACCCATACAGTGAGATTGAGAAGAGGCCCATGTCCTTTTTCAGCAGTAATACGCTGACTCACATTTGTGGTTAGCATCACGAGCTAGCCATTTTCCTTTGGGGCAGCTGGTGGTTCGGATGATGCCCACAGTGTCACCGCTCTTCACTGGAAGGTCGTTCTTACGCAGCTTACTGGCCACTGTCACCCGGGCATGGTACAACGCCTCCTCATGGCCTGTCACCTGAACATTTTATTCAACATGGTAGACAGCTTGTTGACAATGAGCACGTTTGTCAACATCTTGGCCTGTGTGCAAATAAAACCAGACCCTAAAATACAACAAAAAGACCTATGATATGACCCATGATCCTAAAACACATAACAGGACACCTTGTTTAATCAACCAGCCGGTATGACAATGTCCTGACATACTTTGAATTTTTTCTTCATTTCACCATCTTTCTTCTCCCTCTCCTTTTGCTCTTTCTTCTCCTTCTCCAGGCGATGCTTCTCTCTCTTCTTCTGCTCCCTATCTTCTTGGTTCTCAGGGCTTGCCCTTTCCTTACTAGAAACAATATAATATTACTACCATGTATTGTATAATTTCCTCTAACGCTGACATGCTACAAAATGGAAACCAAAAATATAGTCAATGATTCATATTTATAAGATATGACTGATGATTTCCAGTCACTGATGCAACAGAAAGAACAGAGATGACAAACATACCAGAGTTAATGAGGTACACTACCATGCCTGCACAATAAAGTTAACCATTTCATTTAGCTTTAAAATCCAGTCTTCTGAAGAATTGTTTACCGTAAAGAAAGCTCATTCCCCTCAACCGAATAACACACAAACTCCTTGAGTGAAGGAACACAAGTCCAAACTATAAACATTCAGCATCTGCAATACATAATGTGAAAGTGTCCAAATATTTGACGTCTTCAAATGGGTAGAATACCTAACAAAGTGCTTTAATTTATAAACACAAACCGATGTGCATGAATATCCTTAAATAAAAGATGACATTGTCCTTTCACTTAATAATGAATATCAAATCAAATAAAAACAAGCCCTGTCCATCCACTCTGACAGAAACCAGCCAGCGATTGAATCTAGTTGCTCACCGGGGATGTACTTAGTTTGAATGACCGTGTTCACCTGCAACTGACCTGGACCATGGCAACGTTAGAAAACATCAGGGGTGTTAGCATTTGATAACTGGATATTTGACAATCGACATACCATGAATTACGGGGCCATAGGTGCACTCGGGGCTCCTCCTTCTTTAGTTACAGAAGACAAAAACAAAAGTTAAATACATGACATCTGTGCCACGCCGTCAAACGATTTTCTCTGCAGTAGGAAGTTACATACCATCGGATGTGGAGTTCCATATGGATCTACGACAGAAGTTGAAACACAAAAAATGTATTACAGATCTAAAACATACCTTGAATAACTGCAGAGTAGAACTTGAGAAGCTAAATAACATTAACGGTATTGATTCTTGTGTAATATGGGCTTTCAGTTAAATAAGCAACACATAAGGACTTACTCTTTGGCGGCCCTTTCTGTTTGCGTGAGTTTTGACAGAGAGTAAACTTGTTGATGTTCTCAACAACTTCATACACATTGTCACATGTTTCATAAAAGCTCTCCTGGTAACAGACCCTAAAAGACAATATCAGTTGTTAGATGTGAGGACGAAGAACAGACTTCCAAAGCAAGAAACAATACGGCAGGTTCAGTATAAACTAACACCATCAGGATCTCCAGTGCGTCACATGGGCAGACTGTAGGGCCACATCCACGGCCACGCAGTTTACCTTGACAGTGGCTGAAGGTCTTCATTCAGGACTGACGGCGTGTCAGGATCAAAATTCTCTGTAATTAAGGGTTCAACAGCCAACAAGTCAGCTGACATCTCAGCAACAGTCTGCGGGTCTAAGACCGGAGCAGGAAACGCCCGTTTTTGATCCCAGAAGTCTAGAAAGGATGGTTCTGGAATAACCACTGGGTCTGGAAAAACTAGCTCATGATGACTGCTGGGAGTTAGGAATTGACAATCAAAGCTGGAAATTTCAGGAGGCTCACAAGGTGGTAACTCAAGCCCAGGGGTTTGAAATCCTGGAAGCCGGAAATCTATTGGAGGATCAGGGCTTCCAAATTCTGTAGCCTCCAATTCTAGAGCTGCAAGATCTAATGCATTGCCTTCTGCGGTATCCTGTTTCAAATTCAGCTCAAAATCTGGAAACTCTGGGGCAACCAGGTCGGGATTACAAATGAATGGAGGCTCGGAGTCTGGATCCACACGAGAGTCAGGTTCAATCTTTGGTGCAAACACTGTGAACAGAAACAAAACAGACACCTTACTTAGCAAGCTCAACAATTGATTGGCAAGACAGAAGATTGCAGATCTTAACACCAAATGGCCTAAGACACAGGAGGTGCACAGTATCATGCTATGCCTGTAATCAGAGCTCAGGGTCTCTGCATTACAACTCCGGTTTCATCTGACAGCCATTCTAAATTTGAGCACCAAGCACAACATGAGGCTGCTCTCATCTTTCCCACTAATTGGTCTACTTTCCCAAAATGTGTTGTCTGAGTAAGGGAGTGCTATAAATCAAGAGTCAATGAGCACTTCAAAAAAAGACAAGGATATAATGAATACCACTTTAGTCATCCTTGGAAACCACAAAGCCTTGACTGCAAATGTCCTTAACATTTCCATGTTTTACAGTAAAGAATGTAACTTAATGGTTATTATATTTCAAAAGCTACAAGTTAATGACTTCATGGGCTTCAGATTCTCATTGACACAGCAAAAACACATGTTTCTTAAAATGTGCATTGGTACAAAATACTACTAAATGATTTGGCAAATTGATTGGTTGTTATTTAACTAAATGGTTCATGAAAATACCTCTGTGATGTTCTGTGGTTGGATGGTAACAACTGAGATGTACCCATGGAGGTCTTGGAGGTTTCACTGGCGATGGTCCAAGACACCCCCGGTCAGGGAGAGGTTTTCTGGGTGGAGGAGGAGGGGGAAGACCTGCCTTCCCCAGGTCAAAGCGTCCCTTTGATGGAAACTCTGGACCGAATAAAAGATCGTATCACACCAATGGAAACCTCATTATACTTTAAATTATTCTACTACAGCTGTAATGACTTACGACGAGGAGAGACATTCATCTTGAAGAATGGTCGGGCAGAAACAGAAGCTAAGGGTGGGAGACAGGTGGGAAGACCTACTAGAAGGTTATGGTTCTCCTGATCTGTAGATCTAATTGCACCCTTGTCTGTAGAAGAGTTATTTTCTGGGAGATGTTGTATTCCGTCATAACACAGGGTCTTGGGTCTGGCATACACCAACAGGTTCTTAGGCGAGAACCGCTTCTTAGCTTTCTCCAATGTGCTGAAGAACTGGGTCGTGCTAGCCATAGAGAACGAATCCTCCCCATGTTCATCCAATGGAGGGGTGATGAGGATCTCTGGGCTTGAGGATGGGCCCTCTGTGCTGGAATGTTCTGCCTGGAGAGACAGGCCATCCTCAGTCTTATGCCTGTTCATCAAAAAAAACTTCACTGGACCTCCTAAATCTCTGTCGTTGGTCAAACAAACATTTGTTGTTTTTTCTGTCGATTCCCCAGCAGCCTTGGATACTTTGGTTGACTTAAAGGCATGCTGAAGCAGCAGACTCTTTTTCTTGCATTTCGTTTGCGGTGGAACCTCTTTATGAATTGGCAGATCTTTTTTCTGTTCCTTCATTGGTGGGCAGGTCAGTCGGAGAGGAACGTAACCGCCTTTAAAGGACTGCACAGCTGTCGCTGTGTAGTACTCTCCATTGTGGTGATTGTTTGGGTGACCATTTTGTTGGACTTCCTGGTGACCATTCTGGTGTGGAGGTAGAGGTGGTGGTGTTGGCGTTGGTGGCTTTGGTGGGGTGGCCTGCAACACCAGTGCAGAAAAAGGGATTGGCCGTTCGCCCCGAGATGAACTGTTCCCATCCCTGAAGATGACCCGGGGGACGACAGGCATTGTACAGTTCTCAACAGCCTTATGGACAGGGCTAATCAGCGAACTGCTTCGCCCCCCAGGGACAGTTGGTGGGAGCCGTCTGGGCTTCTCAGCAATGGCTGGTCGGTCCCTGGCCTGAACAAGAGCCAGGACTCTGGCCTCCTCTTGAAACATTGCCCTCAGGGCTTTGACATTTATTGGTCCCTCCTAGAACCAATGAAGAGTTTAAATAGTAAATCAATAACATCAATGTAGGGTTCATTCTACCTCAGTAAATAATAGCTTGTGTAAAAATGAACTAACTCACTTGATTACATAAACAAGACACCTGTAGTTCAAGGTTAGTGCATCAAACAAAGTTGATTTACAGGCTGATAAAATACTGTTCGCTAGGCAGACAAAAAAAACAACTGCAAGAGTTGATCTTGCAAAGAGCAAAGTTGACAACATAAAAGAAAAAATATACAAATAGCCAGCGCAGACAAACAGTTCAACTCGATTTTAATTACCTGTTCCATTGTTTTTAGGTTCCTTCCACTGACAATTAAATATCGTTCTTTTCCGCAATCGGACAGGTTTAGGTTAATTGACACACGATGTCGATGAAACCGCCCAAACAGATCACCCTATTTAATATACGATTACTAAAGTTTCTTTTAAATTGCAAACAAACGACGTCGCTAACGATGAAGCTGCGCGGTCCTGCGCCTGAGCAAAACTTAAGAAATTATGTCACGTGTGCGCGTGAATGGGTTGTTTTCTTAAAACGTAGGGTTTCTCCAGTTTTGCGTACCAGGAAAATGTGTTTGAATTAGTCATAATGATATTTCGAAATACTATTTTAAGTAGAAAATACAATTGTATGTTATGTAAATAAAAATGTATAACAGGATCTTTCCCATATACTATGTCAGATCTGTTGGGCAGCAGTGGTCTGGTATTTAAAGTTCAGGGAATATTTATATTACAAATTTCCGGGTTGTTTATACTATCCTGTCAATCACTACATGTTCATGTCGTGTGTGTGTGAGATCCAGTTCTAACTATACATGTGGGGCCCCGACATTTTAGATTTGGGGTTTCTTTTACGTTTAGGCATTACGTTTTGGTTAAGGGATAGGGTTATACATTACGGCTAGGTTAAGTAAAGGTTTGCTTACTGATTTTAGGGATAGGTTTATCCATTACGGCTGGGTTAAGTAAAGGTTAGCTTACTGAGGGATAGGTTAAGGTTCAGGTTAAGTTTAGGGCTAAGGGATCGGGAATATGGACTTCTGTTTTTTGTTCCAAGGCCTAATAGTCATAGTGTGTATGTGTGTGGTCCAAGTCAAGGTTTACAAGTCCCCACAAAGATAGTAAAATGTAAGAAATTTGTCCTAACCAGGAAAAATGTTATTTCTGGCATTGGCATTGGCCTTAAAATTTGTATTGGGCTTACTTTTAGGTTTAAACATTACGAGTTAAGGTTAGGGCTAGGTTAATTGTTGGCATGAAAGTTCATCATAGGTTTAGAGTAACATTTAGGGCAACATTTAGGGCTAGGGGATTGGGATCATGGATTTCTAAGTTGAAGGTCCCAACAAGGATAGAAAATCAAATGTGTTTGTTAGTGTGGTGGAACTGGAAATGTTCTAATCGAATGGGCCAGTAAGGGGTGTATTTGTATAGATGTGTGCGGTATTTCATGACAAATATCTTTCACAACAGTCAAAGCACGTGTTTACATTTGATCAATCATTCACTCTGGACTGGAGAGTCTGTCTGATGGCATTGCTTACACTTTCCACAGGATGACAAGTATCACCCGTCTAAACAAAGACTAATATGGGCTCCTTTTCAGCAAGGAGTTGTTTAATTTTCAATATGGATGTACTGATATATGCTTTTTTGGGCTCCTTCATTCTCCTAGGTTTGAATAACTCCCCCTGTGCAGAAGCAATGAAGAAACCTTTGAATATGGCTGAAAATAGGTAATACTTCTTCATTTGCAACTAATTAAATGTAAAATGGCTTTAAAGTTTGAAACTTTGAATTCTATTTAACTGAAGGGAAGGGCAATCTGCCATGAGGAGGGTCAGGAGTGTAGTGAAACCAAATCCGATCAACTGTAAGATGAAAATGTGGTCATCATGGACCCCATGTAACTCCTGCACAGACAAGAAGGTGAAAGCTCTCATGTTCTCATTACATGGTTCACTTTCAGTCGTAGGACTATATAGTAATGATGTACTAAATCAACCATTTTTTTGATCACACACATGGGGCAGTTTCGTTTCCAATACAGGGAGAAGGCATCCCAGTTTGGAGGGACACCATGTCTGGATAGTCAATGGCAACATAATGCGTGTCCAACTGCACAGACCGTATGTTTGGTACCAGACTTCTGTGAAGAAACCTTCACCTGCAATAGTACCGGTTAGTTAAGCAATACACCTCCAAAACCTCAAGCCAAACATTCCTATCTGTCTTATAATGTGGAATGAGGGTTTCATTATGGGTTGTGTGTGTGTGTGTGTGTTTGAATATGTGTGAACTTACATTCTCGTGCTCGGGCACCGTGTGTGCATGTGTGTTTCGGTGAATCTGTTCCTAGGTCGCTGTGTGGGCCAGGAGCTTCGTTGTAACGGTGAGGCAGACTGTCAGGACCTGTCTGATGAGATGGACTGTGAACAGGTCAACTACAGAAAGGACAAGTGCTCCTCTCTACTTTCCATCCCTGGGGCTACTCGTGCCACTCAGGGGTAAACTGCCAGCCCACACCCACAACCACTATCTCATTATAAATGGCAACAACAGGATCCATTGGACATGCACACTGACTCATAAAAGCATACGTTTTGACACTTAAAAAATGTATTTATTTAAAACAATGACATTATATATATTTTTCTCCCTAGATATAATGTACTGACAGGGGAATTTATGGATCAAGTTCTTGATCCAGAATATTATGGAGGGAAGTGTGAATATGTCTACAATGGAGAATGGAGAAAACTCACGTATGACGCCTTCTGTGAGAATCTACAATATAATGAGGATGAGAAATACTATCGGAAACCCTACAACTTCCATTCATACAGATTTGTGGTACGGTTCTGTGAACCTTCATGTTGCAATTCTTTTCAGTGATCAGCTCACCAATGATATTTAAACATTTGAACATTGAACATTTGTATTTGTTATTCTAGGCTCAGGCTACCTCTGAAGGCTCTTCAGAGTATTATGAAGACGTGGCCACAATCATAAACGCCAGAAAGACAGAAAGTTCTTTTAATTTAGGTTTTTCTGTTGGGATTCAGTATGTGGAATTGGGAGTTTCAGGAAATATAGAAAATGAATTTCTTAACAATTTAACAAAATACAACAGTGAGGTAAGAAAATATATTTCCTACAACATCCTCTTTATTCAGAGGAAACACATATGTAGACACTAGCTAAATTTAATTCCATAAAACTATTTTCTACTACCACGTTAGGACCCCCAGAAGTTAGGAAATATCCATCCTGGAATAAAATGTAGCCCATGAGATCTATGTTTTCTTTCTCAAGCCTAAATGTATAAAATGATAATGTGTTCTCTGTTGCTATGATAAAATGTTATCTGTTGCTATGATAATGTGTTCTCAGGACCATGACTTTATCCAGTTGCTGTCTAAGGTCCAGACAGCCCACTTTAAGATGAGGAGCGAAGAGCTGATGCTTCATGAAGACATGTACCAATCCTTGATGGAGCTTCCTGAGGAGAACTATGATTTCGGCTTGTACTCAAGCTTCATCAACAATTTTGGAACGCACTACGTCACCCAGGGCATCATGGGAGGGATGCTAGAATATATGTTTGTCCTCAACAAAGTGGCCATGACAACCTCACGTATGGTGATATCTTTTAATTTGATACTGTCATTGAATGAATGAGCTAAGTATGTGCCAATAGTGGAAAAGATGTGGTGGAATAATAGAAAATGATCCTGTGAGTTTGTATTTTCCATGTATTGATTATGAAGTCACTTTCTGTGATAATATAATGCTGATTGTATAATATACTTTTCTTGTGCTTCACTTTGAACAGAAATTAATTCAGAAGAAATCAAAGGGTGTTTGGGTGCATCTCTTGGTATAGCAAGTCCTGTAGGCAAGACGAAACAGGTAGAAGTTGGAGGAAAACTAAACATCAAAGGATGCAAAGCCATTGGATCTTTCAGCAAAGGTTTGATTCCTGCATTTTGTTTTCAAAGTGACATTTAGATTAACATTGTAGTGAAAAGCACTATTTCAGAAAATATTATTTAAGAAAATCCTAAGAAAGATTGAAATAAGGGCATCTTAATGTGGCTTCTCATTTCCTTAATAAAAAGTACTGATGATATTTCTTTTCGGACCAGATGATGTCAGCAGCTCCAGTTTAATTCAGGACATTGTTACGCGGGTGAGGGGGGGCAGTACAGGAGGTAGTGGGGGTCTGGTGCCTCTCAAGGACCCTGACACATACAGGAAGTGGGGCCTTTCCCTCAAGTATAACCCAGTAATCATTGAGTATGAGGTATGATAGTGTATACTTTGTACATCACAAACTGTGCTCGACATTACATCTATACATTCTACTGGAAACATGGTACTTCAAACATAATAAATGTATGTGATACTTTATGTAAAATATCTTCAACGCCCTCACAATCTTCTCCTGTCTCTCTCTTTTTCTCTGCACCCCAGATTTCGCCAATATTTGAGTTGGTGCGTCTCAGCACATCAAAGGACCATGTGGGGAAACGTCTGACCCACCTGAGAAGGGCTTGGGAGGAGTACCTACTCCAGTTCAACTCCTGTAACTGTTCCCCTTGCTTGCACAATGGCATCCCTGTCCTCTCCCAGACCTCCTGCCACTGTATCTGCAAGGAGGGCTTTAGAGGGGACGCCTGTGAGGAGACAAACAGGAAAAGTGAGTGTTACTGAGTACTTTTCTAACCAAACGCATCCTGGTCAACATCCAGCGCCCCATGAAAAAATCATTAATGCCGTCATATAGCAGCCATCCCCACACCTTACTACACTTACTTCTGTGACCTTTTATATAAGTAGCCTGTCACAGAGCCTGGTTAAATGTTGATGCTGTTGTCTGTTAGGTTCGACCACAGATGGAGCCTGGAGCTGTTGGGGGGCATGGTCTTCCTGTCAATCAGGGAGTAAGACACGCAGAAGGTCATGTGACAACCCCAGGCCAGATGGAGGTGTAGCCTGCTTGGGGTCCTCCTCCCAGAATCAATACTGCTGATGTTGTGGGATGTCCATTGGGTCACATTACAGTTGGTGGCAGAGATTTCAACACTACCCCAAGAAGTGAAGGGAATCGCAATGATACCAACTCTGTTTTCTTATCTGGTCACAAAGTTTGTATTTAGAAATAAAAACACGTACAACAGTTCTTAACATCACGTACTCATTGCCTTTGTCATAAAAAAGTCAAGAATTCAAAAATAGCAGGGGCACAACACATTCAAATGGGACATGAATGGTCTTTATTTTCCTCAAGTATCAGACAATATCAGAGACAATCAGAAGTGTCTTCCTGGAGTCCTCTGCAGGCCATGCCTCCATTGCTTGGTGCAGGGTTGTTACACTCACGGCTTCGTGTTTTAGTCCTTCCCGTGCAGGGCGACCACGAACCCCAACAGCTCCAGCTGCCATCTATGGCTATATCTGTTTGGATGAATAGGTAAGAATGATAAAACTCCCGCAAAGCATGAAATGGGAATATTATGAAAATGAAGGAGATCTTCGAGCTCCAGGTGATGGTGTCCTATAGGTCAGGGTGTTTACTTTGAGACTGACCTGATCGTTGAGTGATCTCACATCCCAGGCCACGGTAGCCAGATGGACACAAACACTCACACCTGGTCCCTGAGTGGAAACAGAAAGACATCCATAGCATTTTGAGGATTACCATCTTTCATAGTTTTCTAAATGTACCAAATGGAACTGGACAGAGGAGGGAGGGAGTCCTTTAAGAACAGCCAATGTTTCTGAAACATGAGTAAGGAAGAAGGACATTTACCTTTAAGAACTGCTCGTCCATTGTTGCGGCAGGGAGCACAGCGGCAGGAGCTGTTCTCCTCCAGGTAGTCTGCCAGGGCTCTCCTCAGGTTCTTCTTCAGGGTATTAGTGTTGGAGAAGTCTCTGGAGGTCACCAGCTCATAAATGGGCCGCGTCTGTCACACAGACAACAACAAGGGTAACAACGATGTGACAGCATGAGGACCAGCTCATGGCTGGAGTCTGACATACACAGACACCCGGGGAAAACCTGGAGGACAGAGAGAGAGTTGAGGAGACAATGAGGGAGGCTAAAAAAGAGAGAAAATAAATTGACCGCAGAACAAAGTGAGATGAATGGAAGGGACACTACAAGTCCCCGTGTGCTGGAGAGAAATGAAGAAAAGTGAAAGGAGATGGGGAAAGGGGGAGTTGAAAAAAGACAGGGATAAATGTTGAGAACGGAGAACTGAGGCAGTGTTCCTACCGTGCTGCGGATGAAGTCGGGGTTGTAATGCACAGCCTCTCCCCACAGTCTCATCAGTTGTGGCGTCGGCAGGCTCTTGGCAGCCAGCGCGGTTATGGACTCGCTGTCACCCCCTCTAACTATGGAGATAAAGTCTTCTGCCATGCTTCCTTTCACCGTGTCCTCTAGAGGAGGGCGAGGGGAAAGTGTGGGTTGAGAGGGAGGTAGGGCAAGAGTAAAAGACAGAGCCGTTTTAAGACATTGTTGAGATGTGAGAATGTCTGAACAAATTGCTGCTATCTGGGTTTTCACCTCCCATCTCATTGAGCAGACCATCACATCCACCTCCTTCGATTCCTCCAGACACATACACCCCCTTGATGTTGGCCCCCACCTTCAGACCGAACTGCACACAGTTCTTGTAGTCTTCCAGGGAGTAATCTAAAATGGGTTGATAAAGGAAAGCATGGCTACTATCGTTGTGAAACGTTACTTCACTCGAATTGTCCGGGACTGGACAATGGTAAAGCAGACAGTAAGCCTGCAGTGCCATGAAGCTTGTCTGTTGACAGGGAACAGCAGAGCATCATCAGTCACCTGTCTTCTCCAGCTTCTGTTTGTCCAGGATGATGGTGTACTCGTAGTCCCCGCCAAGGGTAGCCTCCGTGATATAATGCGTGCCATAGTCCCTGTAGATCTGTCTGTACTCCCCGTAGTCGTAGGACTGAGGCAGGGCACGAAGACGCTGGAGGAACTCTGGATGCAGCATCAGATCCGCCGACTTCAGGACGTATCTGGCAAGTTCCAGCTCCGCCTTGGCCCGGACAAAGCTGTTTTTCTGGGGACGGGTGTCAGGAGGGCTTGGTTACTGATTGAACAAATGTAGATTTTGGGGTGAACAGTGTATCATGCAGAATGTTGTGGATAGATATCATAATAATAATATAATATAATTAATAGATCTGATCTCATGTTGTTTTTCTACACTAGGCAAATGCCTATCCATAGCGTACAGTATTGTATCAGAACATTCCATAGCATCGCTCCCTTTTGAACAACCCCTTGATGAGCAACCAACCTTCTCAGAGAAACGCCTTGTCTTTTTCTCGGATTTGGAGTATTTAGAGTCGGCATAGTTGAATCCGAACTCGGCCACGCCCGGCAAAGCAAAGCCAAAGGATACCGTGGTCTTGGAAGTGCGCTCCTTCAAGGTGTAATCGATATACTCAGAGTATGACTCAAAAGACTGCAACTTGAAGTCATACGAGCCTTTGGTCTGTTGTAGACAGAAGACATTTTGTCTTTATTACAGGTAATAGTCACACACAAATGCTAAAACATCAACACAGTTACGCACAAAGCCGTCGTCCATACTGCTTTTACAACAGGCGACAGGAGGAAACACATCGGTGAGAGAACAGGCCCTGTAATTGTCCAGTCACATTTATCTTTTAAAATGCAGAAACGAGGTTGCAACGTTCTAGCAGTGTCTACCTCCAGTGTGTACTGCTGCAGGTTATACGGCTTCCTGAACCTGGCGTCCTGGATGTAGTGAGGCAAACAACTACCCGCGTAATATCTGTTATCAATGACCACCCCTTCCAAATTACTGTTCAGTATGTTGATTCTGTTACAGGGAGAAAATAATTAACCATCATGGAACATGTCAATGGAAGATCATCGTGAAAATGATTAGTTGTGTCAAATTAGTCCGGGGCCCAAGTGTACAGGCCTTACCCTTTGGCCAGGTTCTCAATGCCATAGTACTCCTGGGCCTCCTCCTTGCAGGCCTTTTTCACCTTCTGGCAGCCCTTCTCATCTGAGTGGTCCCCACAGTCATCATCCCCATTACAGCGCAGGTCCATAGGCACACAGCGCCCTGGGAAGATGCACAGCCCACATCTCAGATAAGTGCTGTAGACCACTCAAAAACCTAGAATTGTTTTAGTTGTTTTACTAAACACAGTAGTTACCTTTATTTAAAGGGATACTTATATAATGGTTTTAATATTTGTACAGCTTGGGAACAAATTAAGTCCACTGCACCTTTTTATTTCCTCTCCCAAAAAGTTGAAAAGGAAAGTTTTGAGTGAGGAACCGAAGTGTTCAATTAGCAGTGGGCTCTTAATTTTAAGCAGTGGGCTTCTCATTCAAAACTCACTCAAAAGAAAAAGGTACAGTTGTCTCTGAAATTCTTTCCAGAACTCTATATACTGTATACTGTATATATATGTTTTGACTGGTACTTTGTATGCGTTTAGTCTTTTTTTACATTTAGCTCACATAATAAGAATGAAGTAGTGGTGAGTTGCGGGGTCGTCGTAGTGGTTTATTGTTATATGGAGGTAATACCTGTGGAAATGCAGAGGAATCCTTCACACAGAGGCACTTCACGTGTACAGTCATTGCGAGATGTAGGGCTACAGGTCTCCACCTCTTTTCCTTGGACATGACAAGGTTCCCCACCAAACTGAGAGGGCTGGATCAGTTTATTATGACGATACTGTGTGTTGGTGTGGGGGGGGACACAAATGAAAATTATTTGATTGAAAATGCATTTCCAGTCTGATCTCCCAGAAGGCTGCATCACCCCATCAGAATTAATTCACCAGCTTTATCTACCCTCTTCCTAATTTTTATCATCCCCATCAAAAATGTCATCCTCTTCTTCCTCCTCCTGATCATTATTGTCATCATCATTGCTATCATCTCCCATTCCATCCTCCTCCTCTTCTTCCTCATCATTATCATACCTATCATCATCAATATCATCCACTTTGCCATCATCATTCTCATCTTTCTTAACATCATCCATTTCATCCTCCTTCTCATCATCCTTTTCATTCACATCACCATTATCATAATTCCTATCCTCGTCCATTTCATCATCCTCTTCCATTTCATCCTTGTCATTATCCATTTCATTCTCATCATCATCCATTTCATTCTCTCCTGCATTAATTCACCCTCTTCTTCTGGCAGACATCGCAGCGTGTCCAGGAGGTCCATTCTGATTGGACACAGTCCACTGGCTGCACGAAGGCCTGAGTTCCTACAGCTCGAGCCTCACGGATGCCACTGGCCACCTCACCACTGCTGCCGGCTGTCGCTATGGCAGCATCACTGAAACACAGGGCACCATGACTCACAGCGCACTACAGTGTATAATCCTCAGGTATGACAGTTTTTGGCTCCATCGTAATTGTTTTGACTCAATTCTTGGAAGATAATAATTTTTTTCGAAAAAAAAAATCGTTTCTTGTTCACACCATATACGAATCTCTTATTAATTCAAGCAAATTGCACGTTTTCGCACGTGTGCAAAGGAGTAAATACAATTGTCTACAACTTGCACAACACCTACTGTGCATCCACACGGCTTGCTGATCAAAACTGATTAAGTTGATTCTCAATGAAATTGTCCTACTCTTCACAACTTATAAACGTTCTTTCGTCGTGTGAGCCATCCCATGCATTATGACCCATTCAATGATCAAAATCTGTCAGACATACATGTATGTACATATTCCATAAATATCTATGACATGGAATGTTTGAGATGTCTGCTAAATTGAAAAATGACCTGCCAGGTGACAGTAACGAAATAGGAATCTCCAGGTGATTTCCCCCCGGTGCATCGCAAGGGAAAACATTAGATGTGATGTTGACGAACATCTCTTGCCTGACCAACAAAAGCGACCGGATGTCCACAACGAAGATTGTGGTGTAACGTACCGTGAGGAGGTACAATTCATTGTTTTTCACAGATGTACGGCTTGATTTCTGTGTACTACAGAATCCTTCGGTATTCACTTTTCCAGTAAATTTTTTATAACTGTTGGAATTGGTTTCTAAAAAGCTCAGTGTGATACACTCCAGCATTCAACTAGACAGCAAATAGAAAAAAACTGACATTTATATACAACAAACATTTCCAGGTTTGAATGCCATGGTGAAAAAACATCGAAACATTCTGACAAGTACGGCTCACACAATGAGAAAATAACTTTTAATTTTGGTGGCACTGGCCAATTTACTGACCCAACAACTAGGTTTTGAAGCATGAGATAAATATTTTGGGTGAAGTACTACATTTTGCAGACATGGCATAGAGTTGTGATGTCCCATGAAACAGTTTGACGAATGTACTTACAGTTTAGAGAATGTTAAGAGTGAGACAGTAGAATCATTATCCTCCAGTATTAGTAAGGTAGAGTGAGACGGGTATTATCATCAGCTTCCATTATTAGTGAGGTACAGAAAAACTGATATTTTCATAAGCCTCCAGAATTAGTCAGGTAGAGTGACCCTAACCCAAACCTTTATCCAAAATCCCTCAATGTAAATCAGAACCAAACCCAGAGCTTAATTTAAAACCCCTCATTGTTAATCAGAACCTAACCCAAACCCTAATTTAAAACCCCTCAATGTAAATGAGAACCTAACCCTAACCTTAATCCAAAACTTCTCAATGTAACTCAGAACCTAAGTCTTACCTTAAACTGAACCCCTACAGTAAGGCAAAAATAGCCTTTTTGCTCATTGGGATGTGAACATTTCTCCACAGTGTTGACTTTTCCATGTTTCTATGCTTGCAGGTCCCCACAAGTATAGATATGCTTAAACAAATAGACATACACATAATTTTCTAATTGATTT
>JACXGJ010001632.1:0-79349 GCA_016801105.1 Esox niger
TGCTGTTGCTGCTTCACTTTATACAAACCATCTAAGGTAAGCTATATGCTTCTAGCGACTTGTATACCTGCCAAAGATTTTGATGTTAGGCCTTTTTTCAAAAAACATCTGTATGAAAACATGTATTTACAAGTTACCTAACATGTTGACATGGCCTATTGTTAACGATAATTTTAAAAGTCTATGAAAATATTATATTATTTATTAACTTGATCCTACACTCAAAATATGAAAAATCTTTGAGGTAAAACAGTTTAAATAAAATGAGAGCCGTGTCTTCCTTCTGCTAAGACATCAAAATACTTATTGGGTAGGGAGACCTGGATTCCTATAGCGCATTCACTACAAAACCATGCTACTTATCAATGGAACAGCAAGTGTAACTTCCCCTATCTATCTTCAGTCAATGCTCAATGTCAAAACTAAGCTCTTCATTTTGCACCTACAGGAAAGCAGCTCCCACTTCAAGCCTAGTCAAAACTCTTCTATCTCCTTTCACAAGAAAGTTGGGAACAGATAGATTATTAATTCAGAATCATTAATTCAGCTAAGCTTTGAATTAATAACTTTTCAACCATGAGATGGCAGTTGATATAAAGCCATGTCAAGTGAGTTCCTCCAATAACAATTTTAGAATAATTATTAATTATTATAGGAACAATGATCAATAAATGGTTAGCTCTTTACAACAAAATGTTAAGAATTCATGTAAACTAGTGTTAACATTGCATATATCAATGAAATAAATATTTAAAACATCCATACACAAATATGTAGAGGACTAAAAACATATTAACACATTTTATTGATTCCTCAGATAATTGAGTTTGACACCACACAACATAGCAAATAATGCACACATTGCTATGTACATGTCTGCTAAGCTTACTTATTCATAATTATCTGATCAAAAAATAAAGTTTGAAAATGTTTTTGACAACTTGGACATCTTCAGATCTTCAATAAGTGACAAAATAGAGCAATCAACCAAAAACATACTGCATCTTTGCTCCTGAAAAGATTTGAAGTATAAGAGTATTTGCAACCTTCCGAAGCACAAAGTAATGTATGAGCAACATACATAGTGCTGATGTGGCTCTTTAGAGGAAGTGGGTTTCCTTTCACAGAAATCATCTTTCACAAGAGATTATGTAGAAAAAACAAAGAAGTTGATCACTTTCTCACTCCACACACACTGTGCAGTTCATATTGACAGTTTTTTATGTTTTGTTCTTTTGGAACAGCACATTGGATTTGAAAAGAAACAACAACTAAGAGATTACAGTGCATGCCATCTTTAATTTGAGATTATTTGCTGAACATCCATAAACAGCAACGTCTGTATGAATTCCAGTCCCTTTTAATATGTAGTCTACCCCCATTTTTGGAGACCCAAAGGAATTGGACAAATTTAAATAATCAAAAATTATTTGTAATATTTAGTATGGCCTAAAGTTAGCCACTGACAGATATCAGCAGATGTTTTTCTGTTTGCTTCACATAATTTTTTTCCTTCTGTCATGTTGTCACCAAGTGAAACATGTTCAGTTGGATTTAGATTGGGTGTTTGACTTGAACATTACATGATTTGACCCTGAAAAAAGCCAGCAACAGCAGGGGTAATTTTCCTGCTGCAAGGTGAAGTGAAGTCTAATCACTTCTGACATTTCGTTAAGCAAACAATATGTTTCTGTACATATGAGCTTGAATCCACTCTGTAGCCAATTGTGAGAAAACTTTTAGTGCCCTTAAATGTGGGGACTATGCACAAAATGTGCTATTATTTCTAAATGCTTCATCAGAAAATATTCAAAAAATTAAAGCTAAATGTATGCACTCTTATTCGTTGTTCAAATAGAATTTTTCAAAAATTGCTCATTGTCCAAAGATTTCTGGACTGCATTGTATATGTGACAACATTGATGGATATTAAAAAACAAATAAAACTGTCCAGTCGTGTACAGATGTTTTGAGAATGACACAAATACTTTTTTTCACAAAGTGTGCTGTCTTAGTTTCATGATGGCAATTTGCATATACTCCAGAATGTTATGAAAAGTCATCAGATGAATTGCAATTAATTGCAAAGTCCCTCTTTGCCATGAAAATGAACTTAATCAAGCCCAAATTGTCCACTGCATTTCAACCCTGCCACAAGAAGACCAGCTGACATCATGTCAGTGAGTCTCTCATTAACACAGGTGAGAGTGTTGACAAGGACAAGGCTGGATATCACTCTGTCATGCTGATTGAGTTTGAATAACAGACTGGAAGCTTCAAAAGGAGGGTGGTGCTTGGAATCACTGTTCTTCCTCTGTTACCTGCAGTCATCATTGCTTTGCACAGAAAAGGCTTCACAACAAGTATATTGCTGCCAGTAAGGTTGCACCTAAATCAACCATATATTGGATCATCAAGAACTTCAAGGAGAGAGGCTCAATTGTTATGAAGAAGGCTTCAGGGCACACAAGAAAGTCCAGTAAGTGCCAGGACTGTATCCTAGAGTTGATTCAGCTGCGGAATCGTGGCGCCACCAGTGCAGAGCTCAGGACTGGCAGCAGGCAGGTGTGAATGCATTGGCATGCACAGTGAGGAAAGACTTCTGGAGGATGGCATGGTGTCAAGAAGGGCAGCAAAGAACCTTCTTCTCTCCAGGGAAAACGGCAGGGACAGACTAATATTCTGCAAAAGGTACAGGAATTGGACTGCTGAGGATTGGGGTAAAGTCATTTTCTCTGATAAATCCCATTTCCCCTCTCGAGATGTAAAGCATTTCGACAGCAGTCATGTGTGGGGTTTCTTCTCAGCCAAGGGAGTGGGCTCACTCACAATATTGCCTAAGAACACAACCATTAATAAAGAATGGTACAAACACATCCTCCGAGAGCAAGTTCTCCCAATCATCCAACAACATTGTAGTGATGAATGAACAATGCCTTTTCCAGCATGATGGAGCACCTTGCCATAAGGCAAAAGTGATAACTAAGTGGCTCGGGGAACAAAACATCGACATTGTCACGATAGCGATGATGCGGGGGTCACGGACCAGACGCAGGCAATAGTGACAGTCGGGCTGTCTTTATTTGGAATATACAAAGAAACAGGAAACACAGAGCATTTGATTTTAAAGGGTATAAAGTAAATAGTACACAAAAACAAAAGTCACCACACGTATCAGGACACACAGTAACATGGAACAATGACTGACAAATGAGGGGAGCAGAGGAGAAACATTTAAACACATACTAATAACCTAATTGGGACCTGGTGGGAGAGAGACAATTGGAGACAAGACAAATAATTGGAGACAAGACAAATGAAGGGGACCGGGATGAGTTCATGGCAATAGGAAAGACGGGAAAAACGGGAGATGGCGGAGCAGTTTGTCAACTCACCGTCACATACATTTTGGGTCCATGGCCTGAAAACTCCCCAGACCTAAATCCCATTGAGGACTCGTGCTAAATCCTCATGAAGCGGTTAGACAAAAAAAATATTCTGACCACCTCCAAGCATTGATTATGCAAGAATGGGCTGCCATCAGTCAGGATGTGGTCCAGGAGTTAATTGACAACATGCCAGTGGGGATTGCAAAGGTCTTTAAAAAGAAGTGTCAACACTGCAAATTTTGACACTTTACATGAACTTAATTTAATAGCCAATAAAAGTCTACGACTCTTATGAAATGCTTGTAATTGTACTTCAGTATACCATAACATCTGACAAAAATATCTAAAGGCACTGAAGCAGCAAACAATGTGAACATTTATATTTGTGTCATTCTCAAAACCTTGGCCATCACTGTATTGTTATAATAGAAGGAGTCTGTCATCTTTTTACTTAACAGCACATAGTTCCAGTCCCACTTAGATTTTTCTATCCTACCCCTCACTCTGTTTCTGTTACAGTCTCTATGCTCCACTCCTGACTCTTCACCACGCCATGCTCATACCATGACAGAGAAGTAGGAGGTGTTCTCACTCTCCGCTGAGCTGAAGGAACCAGTGGGCCTCCGTGTCTTCCTACGTCCTACCGATCCCTCCAAACCTGGACAGAACCTCTGGCCCAGTAGCCCCTTACACATCTTGGCCAGCTCCTTCCTAAATTTGACACCCACAAAGCCGTACAGCAACGGATTCAGGGCGCAGTGTGACAGTCCCAAACTCTCAGACACAAGGATTCCGATGTCCACCGTACGGCCAAACTGGCAGCCCCCACTAATCACTTTCAACTTCTGCAGGCTTTCCACTAAATAGAAGGTGTTGTAGGGTGCCCAGCAGAGCATGAACACGGACACCAAAGAGACAATGAGGCGCAGGGACTTCCTCTTCTGTCGTCGAGAAGCATTGCACAAGGAGCGGAAGATACGGATGTAGCAGTACAGCATGACCAGCAATGGGAGCCCAAAACCCAGCACCAAGTTGACCAGCGGCAGCCCCACCTGCCACTGGACTGTGCTCTGGGGAAACACTGTCTGGCACACATTCAGTTTCTGATCTGAGTCTCCGGAGTGCCCAACACTTACCTCCACCACTTGTCTAAAGGTGATGTCCACCCCGCTCAGCCCAAAGCACACTGTCCAGATTAGGACACATGCAATCTGAGCATGGCAGGTGTTGCGCTTCCAGCCGGTGCTGACAGCGTGGACGATGGCCAGGTAGCGGTCAAAGCTGATGCAGGCCAGGAAAAAGATGCCGCTGTAGCGGTTTAGAGAGAACAGAGCTCCGGAGATCTTGCAGACAGCTGTGCCGAAAATCCACTGGTAGGCCCATTGGAAAGCAAAGAGGGGCAGCATGAAGGCCAGTAAGAGGTCGGATATGGCCAGGTGGAGCAGGAAAGTGTCGGTGAGGGAGAAGGAGCAACCACCACCTCTCTGGGCGATGCGATAGCGCCTCACCACACATAGCACCAGAACATTACCCACCAGTGCCAGCACAAACACCAGGCTGTAGACCACAGGGGAGTAGCTCCGGGTAAAGTCCATGATACTGTCCTGGTTACAGGGTTCTCCAATGGGTGATCTAATTTCTATGCCAGGTGACAAGCTATAGTCTTCGGTTTCATCATAAATCTGGAGACATAGCAGAGGAAGAGGAATGGAGATTAGCTATAAAAACTGAGACCGGGGTTTATGGATAAAGATAATCTGGAAAACATTATAACCTTATAAATCAATTATGAATACACATTTTAGCAACGTAATATGCAGTACAAATCGCAGGAGTTTTAATATGGGTTATATTCACTTGTTTTGCTTACTTATTGAGTTTTAGAAACTGCCTACATCTCATTCCAACTCTCTGTGATCATCTTCAGCAAGAAATGCTCTAGCGGCACTAACAAACGCAGGCATTCCCTGCCAGTGAGATCCAATGCCCTCTCTCCCTTATTTGCAGCACGGACACCTGCTTATTGTAGTTATTCGGCACACTACCCCTGCTCAATTTCTGTCTTCCCTCACATGTGTTGTTGGTTATGTATTTGTATTCAGTTGCCACCTGTAACACTTTAGTTTCATGTTTTGCCAGTGTTCTCTGTTCTGCCTGCACCTGTGTCCTGCCTCCACCTTCAGACTTTAAAGAAGCACTAGTCTACATCCTACAATAGTTTAGTGTGGACTATCTTAAGTACAATGCACGTTTTCATTGTTTGCTTTGCCAATCATATGTCAAAAGTGTTTCTCTTTTGAATTTACAATGTAAATCTGCTAATTTGATCACCACTCTTGATAATGTCAATTTTTACATTACCTGTTAAATGATGAGCTCTAATGCCAAATCCTACATAAAAACTGTACCCTGGAGATATAGATGCTTTTGTGACCACCCGAAAGGACCGCATAAGCGGAGTCAGCAAAGAAGACCGAATGTCTCTTACTGACTGACTGACAGACTGACTGACATTATGATTTATTCCGTACAGACTAAAATCTTGCTGCTAAAACCTTCCATATTTTCATTATGGTAAGTACGAAATAAAACAGTTTACAGTTATATTGCGACAGATTCTGGTGGATTTTCGAAAGTACAAATATGTGCATGCAATTTGTGTCAGGAAAGACAAACGTTATTGTAAGCCTTAACTAAAAGAGTGCACGGTTATTTTGTCACTTTTTCTGGCATGGAAAAGAAAGTCTTCAGTCACTAGCAATTGCTCAAGTCTTATGAATATTTATATGAAGATAGTAGATACTAATAAGTCAATTACTGGCTAATACGGTGTTAAAACGGCCGGTGGCAAAAGCCACACAGTTCATACACGCTCTTTGTGGTGGAGGTAAACTTATTAAATCAACCCGTTATGGTGTACTGTAATTACACAGATTGGAATATCACTTTTTAGCTAAACATGGTAAAATATGAAAAATTATATTAATTATAACAAGGCTGTTACTCACATAATACTCTGTTGTATCACTAATGTGATCCATTGTTGCCAGTAAAAACGCAGACCACTGGAAACACCTTCACAGGGCCAGGACACGCACTCTCCTTATAGTCTATTCCTCGTTCCTCACCTCACTCCTATGAAGCAACCAAAAAGAAGAAGTAAAAAATTCAGGAACTGAATCCGCTCATATTTTTGGTAAAGAGGATCTATAAAAATATAGCTTAAAGATGCAGTCTGGGAGTACTGTGATTAACAAAATACAATTTAGCACCTTACATTTTTGGCTGGATATGTAATATGTTATTTGTATGTGCACAATATATAAGAAAAAATCATTACCATATCTCAGCTGGCCATGAAATTCCAAGTTTGAAAGCAAGTGTTTTTGATTACTTTGAACTGACGGCACCACTTTATCAACCAGTAGTGAGAAATCACAGACTATATCTTTAATGAACAGGTGGCCATGTCCAGGGACTATGATGTACATATCATCTGGTAAAATATGACATTACTTTGGCTCACACCTCTTAATACCTAACTTGTGTTCTTGGCTTAACTATTGTGCAGTAGAGTAGGTGATGTTCTAAGAGAAAACCAATAAAAACAAAATGAAAACCATTTAAAGTATAAATGTCATGAGCATGTGATAAGACAAATCCCAGACAAATTGAGTCAAGTTGAGGACAGACAGACTGATTATCATATGCACGTTCTTGTATCATTGGAAAACTCTTTGAACGTGTCCAATCAGAGGAAGTGAAATCTATTTTGCAGGGGTTGCTTTTCTACAGATTTTCTGTCTATTTAGTATCAGTCTATTGTGGTAAAACCAGACAAACCTTTGCTTTGTTTGTAAATATGAATAGTGTTCAATTTATTGAAGCAGAAAAACTGTGATTTCTGTAACCTTTTCTCAAAGCTCACTTTAAATCTTAGGAAAGGTGCTGCTTTGGGAAATGTGACTGAAATAATGACAAAAACAGGGTTGTAGAATCAGACCGAGAGGGCCTAGCATTGAACAAGCACAATCTGCTGTAAATATACAACATGTAGTATATACAGTATTACCTATATTAGAGTGCCTAGTACTGAACAATCTATTCATTAAAGTAACAAAAATCCCCAAGCATTGCATTATTCATCACTGATTTAAATGCTCCTCACCTGTTCTTTGCCACGATGCAGATGAGTGAATCTCTGAGGTCAGATACACTAGGGTTATTAACGTTTCACAATTTTCATGTAACAGAATTATCTCTGAGTTGCTTTCTCTTCAAAGTATGCAATGACGAGATAAGTTACCTTCACAAGTGGTTGACTTACTGTTCCTAAAATAGATATTTATATTACATCATGCCTGCAAGGAAATTATCTAGCACGGTTAAGATTTTTTGTCTTTTTCTTTCCAAAACAACTTTACTGTAAATGTAATTTATGAACTTGTGGTTTTAAAACCAAGATATCCAGGAGAGCATTTCGGTAAACACAACGTACAACAGAGAGTGCAAAAGTGTTTCCAAAATAATAGAATTTAAGTATACTGCTTTTTCACTATATGTTGTCATTGTAACTTTATGTTGAGTGTCACTGTTGAAGTTACAATGAAGAAACAAGATTATAATAAGTTTCAAGCGCTATTTGCATGTGCAATTATTGAGGAATTTCCAGAAAAGCCAATAGTTGACTTCTTAGGACTGGCTCAAATCTTTTAATATTGTGACTTCTCTGCACTGGCCTCTAACCTGTCATCATTACAAAGATTTGTACTTGTATCCACACACTCTGAAACAGGCCTTTTAATGCAGGTCCACTTGATACACCAAAAGTATGCAGGAGAGCATTTCCGGATGCGTAACAGGCAAAACTGTGAAGCCGTTTCTCTACAGCAGCAGACCACCACACCACATGCCCCTCCTGTCAGCTAAGAACAGGAAACTGAGGCTTCCGTTTGCATGGGCCCACCAAAATAGAAGAAAATGTTGCCTGGTCAGATGGGTCTCAATTGATTCGGCGACATTCAGATGATAGGGTAAAAAAATTACGAAAGCATCTTGTCTTGTATCAATGGTTCAGGCTGGAGGTGGTGGTGTTTATGGTGTGGGGATATTTTCTTGGAACCAATAAAGCATCATTCAAACGTCACAGCCTACCTGAGTATTATTGCTGACCATGTTCATCCGTTTATGACCAGTCTACCAATATTCTAATAGTAACCTCCAGCAGAATAACATAAAAATCACATAATCTAAAACTGATTTCTTGAACATGACAATGACTTCACTGTACTCAAATGGCCTCAACAGTCACCAGTTCTTAATCCAGTAGAGCACTTTTGGGATGTGGTGGAACGGGAGATTCACATCTTGCATGTGCAGCCGACAAATCTGCAGCAACTGTGTGACTACATAAAGTCAATATGGACGAAAATCTCAGACGAATGTTTCTAGCACCTTGTTCAATCTATGCCACAAAGGATTACGGCAGTTCTGAAGGCAAAAAAGGGTCAGACCCAGTAATAGCAAGGTTTACCTAATGTAGTGTGTCTATGTACAACCCTCTTTCCAAAAAATAGGGTTTTGTCTGGCTGCTTGAAAGTGTGACATGGATCACGCTCAGAATTTTCATTCTGGTGTATGAACATCTGTCGAAAATGATTAGGACTCTAAATAGGTTTTGAAGGAAAAAAGGATTTACACAACAAAGCTACAATGTACAATGAATACTCACCATAATGGAACAAACAACTATCTCCAAGAGGTAGGCTGGACAGCAAGGTGCAAAAACATTTGATAGCCTAAAAAACAAATCGCCTAATAGTATGTAAAATAGTCTGTATTGTTCTGGAAAATGGCACTGCGAACAGATGATTTCTGAGTAATGGTGGATGGAGCTGACCTCATTAGTGAAACATGGTGGATGGGATGTTGTGCTTTGTGCATAATGCCTGCAATTTTTATTCACCAGTCTTCATTGATCGTGTAACTGCAAAAGGCAAGAGCAGAATACATTCTAGCAAGTACAAAAACATCTACTCAGTTACCAAAGGCCTCTTAACTCACTGGACAATACCTCATCTCTCAAGGATAATGACCAAGAAACACTGCCATATATACCAATGAGTTTTCAAGGGCCTGAAATATTGGTTTTAAGAGTGGTCAATCGACAAAGCTATTCACAAAACATACCGTAATGGAGACATGTTTTGTCCAATATGGATAAAAATACATTCAAGCCATTAATCTGCACCACATTCATTTAACCATATAAAACACAAAGTACTGACATACAAAGCCCGCTCAGAAAAACTGTCTCTTTCCAGATAATCTTCACAGTGTTACATTTCACTGCACATTGCAAAATGCTCTTTAGATTTTTCGACGGTGGTTAACGAGTTACACTGCATGAAAAGGCCTGTTTCATAGGCCTTTTATCCTCATTTTAATTTCAACAGTTAGACTTAGCAGGCAACCTAAATTTAAAAAGCAGTATACTTAAAGTGTTGTACTCCTGGACACAATATAGCATAGACATATTTCAGTGAGTGAAAACGGGCACACCTATTTCAAAATGTTGTATGCTTGTACAGTTCTGCTCATCTTTGCCTACCCAGGCAAACATTTTGACATTTTGGCATTGATTTTGAAAATTATGATAACAGAAATCTCCCAAATGGCCCGGATCAAAAGTTTACATACCCTTGAATGTTTGGTCTTGTTGCAGACACACAAGTTGACCCACAGGTGCAAAAGGCACTTAAAGGTGAATATCCCACACCTGTGGCTTTTTAAATTGTAATTAGTGTCTGTGTATAAATAGTCAATTAGTTTGTTGGTTCCCATGTGGATGCACTGAGCAGGCTAGATACTGAGCCATGGGGAGCAGAAAAACACTGTCAAAAGACCTTCTTAACAAAACTAGAAAAGGATTAAAAAAAACATATCCAAAACCTTGCAAAAGTCAGTATTTTTCAATCACAAATTAAAAAGTGGAATATTCAGGGATCTCTTGATACCAAGCCAAGCTCAGGTAGACCAAGAAAGATTTCATCCAAAACTGCCTGATGAATTGTTCGGGATGCAAAGAAAAACCCAGGCGAAATACAGGCTGCTCTGGAAAAAGACTGTGTGGTTGTTTCAAGGAGAGCAAGTTGCCAATAAGAAGCCTTTACTGTACCAATGCCACAAAAAAGCCTGGTAACAATATGCCTGACAACATCTTGACACACCTCTGGAACAATGTAATTTGGAGGGTTGAGACCAGAGAGGGGTCAACAAGGCCTATTGCAAACAGAATACCATCCCCTCTGTGAAGCATGGTGGTGGCTCAGTGATGTTTTTGGGGTGTGTGAGCTCTAAAGGCACAGGGAATCTTTAAAAAAGTACCGGCAGACAATTTGTATTCTTCTGCAAGAAAGCTGCGCTTGAGGAGTTCTTTGACATTACAGCATGAAAATGACCCTAAGCACAAGGCCAAGTTGACCCTCCTGTGGTTTACAGCAGAAAAATATGAAGGTTCTGGAGTGGCCATCACAATCTCCTTAATATCATCGAGCAACTCTGGGGAGATGTCAAGCATGCGGTTCATGCAAGAGGACCAAAAACTTGGAGGCATTTTGCCAAGACAAATGGAAGGCTATACCACCTGCAAGAATTTGGGGCCTCATAGACAACTGTTACAAAAGACTGCACGCTGTCATTGATGCTAAAGGGGGCCAAACACAGTAAGAAGAACTACGTGTAAGCAGACTTTGGAAATGGGTCAGTTTATTTTTTTCTTTTTGCCATGTTTTGTTTTATGATTGTGCCATTTTGTTATGAGCTACTGTTGAATGTGAATCCCATAAGAAATTAGATGGGTTTTTTGCCGGCCCACTCATGTTTTCCTTGCAAATGGTACATTCCTTGCTAGCTTCAGTAGCGTGCTTTATAGAGTGCTTGCTAGCACCCTTTTACTTGTTACATTTTGAATGAGTACAAATTGGAAAGCTTGGTTTAACATGAAATTAGCTACATGCTGTCACGAAAGGTGTAGTGGTAGAGGAGGAACCAGGCGCAGAAGATTTTGCAGTCTATGTTTATACTTTTTATTGAAAATAAAACACAGAGCACTTAAACTGAAGGAAGCTAAAGTTTTTTAACAAAATGACACTCGCCATTGATAGGAACAAACGTAGACAAGTGAGGGGATCAGAGGAGAAACATTTAAACACATAATGATGAATTTATTGGGACCTGGTGTGAGTGACAATTGGATACAAGACAAAAGGAGACCGAGGTGAGTTCATGAACAATGGGAAACCGAGAAAAATCGGGAGATGACGGAGCTGTCCGTGACCTCAGCATCACCTCACCATCACACATACTTTAACTACAATTTGGGTTCATAATTACGGTTCCAAAAAGTATTGACTAACTACCGTTGCAAATGAAGAACAAATGTCTTTGATTTTGCTTTCGGTATTGGGTCAGTTCCACTGTACATTACACAACACAAATTAAGAACGGTAAGCAAATGATATGTAAGCATATTGGTTGAAAATGTAATGCGTATGGTGGCATTCTGCCGTTTCATGTGTTACCGGCCAGTTAAAAAGACAAAAGGCTACGGAAAACATAAAAGAAAAGTTTATTTGAAACCTTCATTACATGTGGCGTTGCATTGCTGTGCAGCAATGTTAGTCAGCCTGAAACCTAAACAAGTTATAAATTATTATGACTACAGAACTGAACAAATATGTATTTCCTTAAAAAAAAAAATGTTTTACTGTCTTATAACACAGTTCAGGTAACACTTCAACTGACAATGTCAAATTATTGTACTCGTGAATGTCTTTTCAGAATAATAATGCGAAAAGACTAACCCTATTACAACCAATTGCACGATCAATTGGTTGTAATAGGGTTGTTTGGGATATTTCAGAAGGTGTTCAAATGCCATTTCATTAAAAAGTTTGCTGGTTCGCCCAACATTTCATCCAAAAGAAAATGATAGGAAAAAAGTTCTGGCCAAACACACAACAAAAATGTATTCAAAAGTTCAACACTTAGATATGTGAAAGATTCCCATAAATACCAATTCAAGGCAGTTTTATATGAAGCTAATTTGTATTTTACAGTAGATGTTGACCTCACTATTATAGAACAATTGATTCTGTTGAACTGCTGATAAAGCCATTTAATAGCTGAGTAAGTTGTATTTGTCCTTGGCACCACCATTGCCCTTACTGCCATTAAAGCGAAGGTATGTACAGTTAAGTGGGAAATCATGCAAACAATCCAACCTGAATGATGCATTTGTTTTTATCTCCCCAAGATTGCAATTACACTGCTCAAAAAATATAAGGGAACACAGAATTATCACAGTATAACACCATGTCAATTATGATATCAATCTATCCTGATAGGAAGCATAAGCGATTATTAATCAATGTCACCTGTTTTGAAGCAAATGAAAGTGACAACATGTTCACTGGAGAGGCAACATCAAGACAACCCACAAAATTGAATGGTTTTTGCAAGTGGTGGCCACAGATAATTACTCTCTCCTCATCCTTCCTGAGTGATTATTCTCTAGTTTTGCATTTTGCTAGTATCCTTGTCACTACTGGTAGCATGAGCCTGTACCTGCAGCCCAACCATATGCCATAGCGAGAAGGTTTGCTTTGTCTCTCTGTACAGTCTCAAAAGCATGGAGAAGATACCAGGAGATGGGCCATTATACAAGGAGATCTGGACCCTGCCGCATGACCAATATCTCCTCCTTTGTGTGGGAGGAAGAGGAGGAGCACCTCCAGAGCCCTACAAAATCACCTCCAATGGGCTGATGGTGTGCAGACTCTATGAGGATAGCATGAGGGCCCGACGTTCTCTGGTGAGACCTGTGCTCACAGCCCAGCACTGTGCAACTCAATTGGAATTCGTCAAAGAATACCAGAATCGGCACATCAGTCATTGGCACCCCGTTCTCATCACAGATGACTCACACTGAGCACATGTGACAGATGTGAAAGAGTCTAGAGACACAGAGATGAACATAATGCTGCCTGCAACATCATCCAGCATGACCGGTTTGGTGGGTCAGTGATGGTCTAGGAAGGCATCTGGTCTTGGAGGGTCGCACAGATCTCCGCCTGCTTGCCATCCTGACTGTTGTTAGGTACCAGGATCCTCCGACCCATTGTCAAACCTTACGCTGGTACAGTGGGCCTTGGGTTGATGCCCTTGACTGGCCCTGACATTTAGCAGACCTGAATCTAATGTTATGAAAGTGTGGGAAGAGGCGCCTATTTAAATTGCCGCCCTCATTCCTTGTAACTACACTGTAACTATGTAGGAACAGACACAGCTTCAAATGACATTTCCTTGTAAATGGCATGATGGTACGTTATGGAGTATCATTTGTTTTCAGTTCTTTGTTCATGTAAGTACATGTAACACCTACATTGTTTCTACATAACTATCCATTCTTACCACATACTTACATTCTTACTACATAGTTAAATGTGAACTACCCTGTACGTAACGGGCTATAATTTGAAGTGTAACCAAATGGGTCTCAGCAAAGAATTGCAAAGAGTTTGGGGATCTCATCATCTATGGTACATAATATTATTAAAAGATTCAGAGAATTCGGATGAATCTCTGAACGCATGGGATTTGGCCGAAAACCAATACTGGATGGCCTTGATCTTCAGGCCCTCAGGCAGCACTGCATTAAAAATAGACACAATTCTGTAGCAGAAATCACTGCATCAGCTCAGGAACACTTCTGAAAATGTAAAACATTTGGTGTATTATGAAATGAAAAATTTGACAAAAGGAGACCCAGAACTGTTGAGCAGCTGAACACCTATATAAATAGGAATGGGAAAACATTTCACTTTCAAAATCTACAGAAATTGGTCTCCTAAGTTCCCAAATGCTTATGGAGTATTGTAAAAAGATGTGATGCCACACAGTGGTAAATATGCCCCTGTCACATCTTTGAAATGTGTTGCTGGCATCAAATTCTAAAATGGCATGTATTTTTCCATGAACAATATAATTTCTCAGTTTCAACATGTTATGGCGTCTTTGTACTATTCTCAGCTAAATATAGGTGTAAATGATTTGCACACCATAGCATTTAAAGCAGCGTCCCAACTTTTTGGAATCATGGTTGTAGTATGAGTAAGAACAAAGTATACTTCTGTGAAATGATTCAATGGTATGTATGGAAAGCAGTTAATTATAGTACTGTAGTCATAAGTAAAGTGTAAACATAATAACATCTGGTAGAACATTGTTTTTTTTTTATCTCAGAAGGGGTGTTTATTTTATATCAAATGTAGGAAAATAGTTACACTTGATCTAATATTGTATCAACACAGATAACAATTTTCTTAAGAAAACACAATAGTAGCAATTTAGTAGAATTTCACATTGATATTTAATGGAGAAACAGGAAATATTCCCCACACACGTCTAATCAGATACAAATGTCATTAAAAAAAGTTACATTTTGGTCAGTGAACCTTCATCTGAGCGTATCTCAACACACAATAGTTGGACAGATAAAGGCCACACAGAACCTTTAAGCAAAAACATATTCACAATGAGTCAGAGGGAGAATTTATCAAACCACCCTGTGCTGCTGCCCTCCGTTTGGTTACTAACCAAGTTTTAATAAAAGCATTGAGTGATATAATCACTGAGTGAACAATCACCTAATTTCTGAAATCTTGGCAAATCGGCCTCCAAAAAAGACCGATGATAGAAAACTTCCTAGGTTTCACTACTGGCCATCACTCTAACTTTAGTTCAGACATGCTGGTGTTGAGCCAGCTCACCCAACTATTACTTCTTACAGACTACACTTAACACAAGGCAAACCTTGGCTGATGAATGCATCATAAAACAAATACCTAGCAATGACCAAATAAAGAGATCTGCAATACTGATAAAAATAACCCAATAAAGAAGTTGACTCTTTTGAAAAGCCTGAAACTTGTACGCCCTAAAAACAAACACTGTACATTTTTCTCTATGGGGTGTTTCTAGAGTTCCAGAAGGGCGGACAGGACACAAGTACTTTCACGATATTGGCACTGTCACCATACGGATGTGATGTCAGCATGGGTATAAGAACGAATAACCCCTGTGGCACTCCCATTTTTAATCCTCCACCAGGATATCTAGGGCCCCAGCGAAGACTGACAGGGATTGAGCAGAAGCAGGTAAGAGGCAGGATATAACAAATGCAGCTGTCGACAATATCTTTTTTAATATGAATATTGAATGGTATCAATTGTTTAAAGGTAAACTGAATTCATGCATGTATATCATTATTAATCATTCATATTAAAAAAATCTTCACCCACCGCCTCAACACCCACCCACAGTAATGGAGTATCAAACTGAGATGATCAGCTCCCAACCTCAGGTCACCATCAACAGCTACACGGTTACTTCTGCAAGCTCCTCCGACTGGAGCTCCAACGTTTGTGACTGCTGCGATGACTGTGGCATCTGTGAGTACCCCATTTGTCTTGGAGTGTTGTGTACACTCTTTAAAATGCCATTATGGGTGAGGCTAATCCCAGCAGTTCTGTACAACTAATGAAAGAGAAATGGTCATTTACAACCACAAACCGCCCTACCTAAAATTAATAAAGGATCAATTGTGACATATTTTTGTCCTGCAGGTCTGTGTGCGACCTTCGTGCCCTGTATCCTAGGCTGTAAGGTGGCTCAGGATAATGGCGACAGCTGCTGTGTGCCTTTTCTTCCTGGAGCCATGATTGCTTTGAGAACAAGCATACGCAGCAAATACCGGATCTCTGTGAGTGACCCTACTACAACATCAATACAAACCCGTGGTCCATTTTTTTCCCTATATTCATATAACTGGGTGTTCAGTGGCCATTTTTTTTAAAGGTTTAAAAGACAGGGTGGTGGGGAAATGACAAATTCTATAGTTTAAGATCAATTCCATGGGTCCCGTAATATTTGGGTCTTTTTGTCGAGAGCAAAAGTTTCATTTTAAATCAAAAACAATTGTCCTGAAGTCAAAACGAGGCTTCAAAGTAAAAACAATTTGTACAATCAATATTTTATAATAAACTTATAATAACTTTAAAAAAATATTTTGAGAACCAAATATATATTTTAAAACAAACTCCAATTAAATTTGACTATCAACCACCCTCCTTTTTGGAAGGACTGCCCCCTTGAGGTGCTTTTTTGCTTTTGAAACTTTTTGATTGAAACACTAGTTCTTCAGTTACACTTTTAACCCTACAGCTGTGATTGGGCTTATTGGGTGATGTGGATGATGCTTCTCCATTGGTCAGCCGTTTTTGAGTATCAGTTGAGTATTGGCTTTCTAACAGACGCCTGAAGATTTTGTTCCAAAATTGCCATTTTGAAACTGTTCATAGTTCCCTCCACACTGACTAAGGCCATGGTTCCAGCTGAAGAAAAACAGCCCCAAAGTATGATGCTGCCACCACCTCTGTGATCTGTTTGCTTGCAGTGCGCACAGGGTGTTGCCGAATAAACCCTTCTGGGACAACAGTGCGTTGAGGTGGGTATGCAATCAGAATTGCGCTGGGAAGACAGAGACAAACACAGGTGCCGATGTACGACCAAAGATGTACCCACTGATCGCCCGGTGCAAAATGTCTTTGCCTGGTTTAGGTGGAGGAGAGCATTAAGCTATCCCGCGACCTCCCCGACATCATGTGACGATGGAGTAGGTGAACGATCTTAAATATGAAGGTTGGATAGGATTCCACTGGAGCTCTGGCAGAAAATGGAGTGGACCAGGAACCCTCAGCGAGTGTATTAAAACTCCGGACTTCAGGTGCCGGAGAGTCCACCAGCTTGACACTCTGAACGACATGTCGGAAGTTTTCCAATGAATATCTGAATGATTCAGAGGAGAACTGGGTGAAAGTATTTTGGTCAGATGAGACTAAAATCAAGCTCTTTGGCACCAACTCAACTTGTCGTGTTTGAAGGAATGTTGCCTATGACCACAAGAACACCATTCCCACCATCAAACATATCGATGTGAACTTCATCAAATCAAAGGTTCAATGGATGGGGCCATGTACCGTCAAATCTTGGGTGAGAACCTCCTTCCCTCAGCCAGGGCATTGAAAATGGGTCGTGGATGGGAATTCTAGCATGAGAATGACCCAAAACACATGGCCAAGGCAACAAAAATGTGGCTCACGAAGAAGCACATTACGTTCCTGGAGTGGCTTAGCCAGTCTCCAGACCTTAATCCCAGAGAAAATCTGTGGAGGGAGTTGAAAGTTTGAGTTGCCAAACATCAGCCTCGAAAACCTTAATGACTTGGACAAAATCCCTCCTGAGATGTGTGCAAACCTGGTGGCCAACTACAAGAAACGTCTGACCTCTGTGATTGCCAACAAGGGTTTTGCCATCAAGTATTAAGTCAATTTGTGCAGAAGGGTTGAATACTTATGTCACTCATTAAAATGCAAATCAATTTATACCATTTTTGACATGTGTATTTCTGGATTTCTTTGTTATTATTCTGTCTCTCACTGTGCAAATTAACCTACAATTGAAACTATAGACTGATCATTTCCTTGTCATTTGGCAAACATACAAAATCAGCAGGGGATCAAATACTTTTTTCCCACACTGTAGATTGTAGTTAAGCTCCTATCAATGTTGGTTCTTTACATTCTACTATATTAAATAAATTCCATAGACAATAGGATTATATACATATATATATATATATATATATATATGCCAATACTGAGTGCAAGTGTCAGTAGGCTTATGTATCGTTGGCTAATGGAAAAGCTGTAATATTTTTAACATGGCCTGCTTATGAGTTGCCCTGAAAGAAAGTTAGATTTATTCCGCTAAAATGGCGAGAACAGATGTTCGTAGCTAAATGTTTTTGATTAGCTTGAGGATAATAATTGCATGATTTATCATTCTACGGTATGTATGTATGCAATATATTAGAATATTTTGAACGGAAACTGAATTATAGGAGGTAACCTGCTATGTAGAATGTGGACAGAAAAATGCCCAGGGCTGCTTAACCGAGAAGCCATCATCAATCCCAGATCGCATACTTGCATACTACTGGATATATGCCAGATTAATAGATGAGAAGATTAGTATGTCCCATAACATATTGCGCGGAAAATTAGTATGCCAAAAGTACCTGGATGGTCTATTATTTCTGGTGGAATTTGGTTGTATACATCTGCACACATTTTGGGGTAGCCTAATATGGAAACCAACCACTTACACAGTAAAAGACGATGTGTCAGTATCTTCACCTATTTTGACAAATATTGTATTATTGTAATATGAAACAAAAACAAAGGTTGTTGTGCCATGACATGACATATTTTTGGCAGTGTTATTATCTTCGGCGCTCTATTACTAAATATTTGATTGCAAAAACATGTTTTTTCAAGACTTGTTTTTGCTTTTAGAACTATAATCTTTTTTTATATAAAAAAGGTTTGCGCTCAACAAAAAGACACAAATGTATCTCCATAGTCCCCACTGTTCTACTCTATTTTCAAAACCTATCCTGTAGTCTTAGCCATATAACCTTGTCAAGGTACATTTTTATTCATTTCTTATAACTGTAGAGATTCCCCTCTTAAAGGTCACAAAATGGTTGTTATGATGAGCCATGATTTATGTTAACTTTTCTGTCCTTACTCAGGGTTCCGTGTGTGATGACTGGGTTATCATGGCCTGCCTGCCTCTCTGCGGACTCTGTCAGATGGCCAGGGAGCAGAAGATGAGAGGCTGTTGAGAGGCTTAATGACAGTCCCACATCTAGACATGGGGAGAAGCACAGTGTGGCGTCAGATTTGACAGTAATGATGAACAAAAACTGTGTAACAGAAATGCCTTGACCATGGCCAGTCTTGCCCATATTTATATAAATTATCTGTATAACACTGTTAAGATACCCTTTATACTTACTACTTATTGAACAATTAATGTAATATGAAAAAAACATCCCCATTGTAATGTTTGGTCGAACAACAACTGAACCCCTTGACCAGGTCTGCTTGCTTAATATATTGAGTTGCAGCAAAATATGAGTTGTTTGGCTAGTTACATTACCCAGCAGAATGTATATTGGTGTTCAGATTATCTTCCAATTAAGTAGCCTAATATCTGTATTTGCTTTGGTTTCAATAAAGCTTCTACCAAAGCTTTTTTTGGCACATTCTTGACTGAGGTCCAGGAATCATTCCAAAGAAATAATCCCTGTTACTGAAAATACTGGTTCAAATTATAAAGCACCTGATATACTTTTATGGTTGAAAGAGATTTGAAGATTAAATAATAATTCATTATTTTTAAATAAGTGTATTAACAATTAGAATTTCTATTTACTTGACAAACTGGCAGTAAATTAATCCACAGATTTTGAGGTTTATGACAATTTAGTAAAGAAAAGTAACTACGGCTAAGGACCTGAAAGCCACAACCAGTGAACTGAGACATCTGCTTTAACAACAAAATTATTGTGCTTATTATATGTCTTTTAGAATCACAAAAGCACTCATTGAAAGTATTGTGAAGTCATTTAACTTTAATTTCCCCATTTCCTTTTTAGCTGGCTTTAATATCATCTTGGAGTATAACGAAATCTGATTATCCATCATAAAACTACTTTGAAAAAAACATAAAGAAAACAGTTCTTGGAACTTAAAATTATGTAACAAAAGTCCCTTCAGAAAAATGTGGAACATTATTACTTTTCTTTCTGGCTGCACCGTTCAAACAAAATCTCCAAGGAAAAAAGTAATATTGGTGTCAGTGGTAATTATGCTTTATCCTATTCACTGGCTACAGCTTCAAGAATTGCACTTACAAACTCAAATCATGCTAAATTAATTTGCATCCATTTTAACGAAAATAGATTTCTGCCGTTGTAGATTACCTGCCATAATCTGCCACCATAGTTCTAATCTTCAAAATACAGATAATAAACATACAAAACAAAACATTTTCTCACCTAAAGAACCTTAGGTGAGATCTGACACTTCAGATCGACAACAACAATCTGGAGACCGTAGACCACCAGGCATTCCAAAATCTGAGTCAACTAAAGAGCCTAAACTTGCCCAAATTATCAATCCTCAGCACTTCTGTGTTTCAAGGCCTCTATAACCTTGTTAACCTGTCACTAACTAATAACTCACTACAACCTCTTCCTCCAGATATTTTCAGTGCACTCCCTAATCTGGATACACTCCTTCTAAGGCAGAACTACCTGAACAATATCACTGTGGTAGCAGAATCTGTGAGTCACCTATGAAAACTAACAAAATTAGACCTGTGCGATAATAATATGTCACTCTAGCATTCTGACCATACAGCCCCTCACCAACCTCTATCTCTGTAAAAACAACCTCTATCTCTGTAAAAACAACCTCTATCTCGGTAAAAACAACCTCTATCTCTGTGGTACATCCGAGGCTGTCTTGCAAACGCAAGATCTATTAAAAAAATAGAATGTGGCCAAGAAAATATATAACATTTTAGTTTTATAGAAAATCAATGACTTATGGAAAGACCTTGTGTTAAAATGATTGTTCCCTTTTAGAGGAATGCATTTTTTGTTTAGTGCTGCATAGCAAATCCTATAACTTTTATGTTGAGTAAGTCGATTGGCTGTTTTATTCAACGTTTTGTGGTGAACAAGCGCACTTACTTTATGTTCTATTCATTTTCATTCAGAGCAAATTTTAAACAAAAGGAATTTCCTAAATGTATTGTCAATTGTGTCAAATTACAAATTGTAGGCCAACATGTGTGATACTGTAGCTCATTCAAAAACACAAAGAACCTCTAGGTCATAAAAGTGACCATCTTTAAAAATATCTGCATAATTGTAGCGTATGACAAAAAAATGCAATGTTGAATGCTACTGTTCGTCATCAAGCTGTATGGGTATGCCCACTGAAAGGTCTATGTTTACAACCGATTTGTTCTCATGTTTTCTTGGATCAGCTACAGGCTGTAGGGATTTGACGCTTGCTACATCCGTAGCCTATAAGCCTGTGATGTTGCAGGAAACAGTCTGTGCATTCCTGTAGGATATTCATATTTCTATTGATAAGACTTTTCCCATGTGTTTCAGTGGACATTCCTCTACCAGCTTTTCCGAACTAGCCTGGTATTTCTTCAATACCATCCCCGGGCTGTGCATACGCGTGGGTTGAAATTTACATAGAGATATGCACACTCTCCCGTCAAGATCAACATAGACAAATGGCAACTTTTGTGTTGAAACTGGCGATTGATACGAGGCCCCTGGTGTCCCAGCTCTTAAATGAAACACTGTTTAGTAGGCTAGAATGAAAACCAGCAGTACATTGGGTCATGAGGTCTGAGGAAACATTTCACACTGATATCAGCATAATTTGAACTGTTTTTGCCCTAAAAAACTAATTGGAGCTATGCACATGTGTTTTGGGTCATTCAGCGGCAGCATGATGAAACGCCCCTCAGTGAGTTGAGACCCTATATGAGTAGACAAGATGTGGCGATACCCTTTCATCCCATTGCTGCTGTCAGCTGTTAAATCATCAGTGACACAACTACTGGGCCAGTTTCAACCATACAAGCCCAAAACATTACCAGATTTTTCCCCCAGAACTCTGCAGGCTCTTCAAAGTACTTTTACCTTTTGTGTTATGGCTCATTAGTGTTTATACACCGTAGTCTAGCCTTCCCTAGATGGTAGTGGATGATCAAACTACACCAAACTCTTTTTGTTCATTATGGAGAACATTCTTTTGTCATCCACCACAAGTCTTTCTTGGTTTACCAGGTTGTTTTCCATTACTGAACTGAACACTGCTTTCTTACATCTTATTGTTGTTGATTTTAGCATGCATGTCCCCGATCAATTATTTAAATGTATCTCCGTCCTGACCAGCACAATGATTTGCAATAACACTTACACATTCCCAAACACAATCAACAAACTACAAATGATACAATCATGTCTAGACCGTGACAGAGGCTCTTCAGCTTCAAATCATAGATGTTTGACCTGACATTTTCCATCAGAATTCTCTCTTACAGCACAACAGAGACACAGGCATCCAGAAGTTAAAATCCTAATAGTAGCATACTGACGGTCTCCAGGGGTGCCTCAGAGGTAGGTGTAAATTTACTCAACGCTGCCCAGGGGCAGATAGGTGGATATCCGACAATGTTGTCTTGTCTCATTGTGGTCCATAACTTTTAGTAGGTCTGAACACAGGAACCGGCATATTTAACCATGGTTATTGACTAAAGATTGCACTCTATAACAGTGAATCAGGACTACATAGAATAGACTCTGGGCTCGGCCCAGATGCATCGATTAATTATTACAATTTGGAATCTTAATATGTTCACCCGGCACAGCCAGAAGAGGACTGGTCAACCCCTTTGAGCCTAGTTCCTCTCTAGGTCTCTTCCTATATTTCGGCCTTAGTGTGTTTACTAGCTACTGAAGTTCAACACTACTGTTGTTGACTCCTTGGGGTTTAAGGGCAGGTGTTTTTGCAAAAGCACTTTGTGACAACTGCTGATGTAAAAAGGGCATTATACAATACATTTGATGGATTAATTGAATATACTTCCTAGGTGAGTAAACCGTGTGATAAAAATCAGAAAGGCTAGCAGCATGCATCAGTGGACACATTTTTATCTTTGACAACTCCAAACTAGCTGTAGATGTGTAGATGTGTTGCGATGAGGCAAGACCATTATCATGAATTGGGCATTACAAAATTGGCAGAGTTCAATCCGGTTTGTCCTGAGTCCCGGGGGGCAGAGTATCTCCTATGTACAGATAAGTCAAAGATTGAACCATGTATCTGGCAAAAGCCAAACCTCATTCCAACAAGCATTGTGGTGGTCATGTGATGGTTTGGGGGATGCATTGCTGCATAGCGAACAAACCGACTTGACATTATTGACCTAACCATTAATTCTGCTCTGAACCAGAGGATGTCAGTCCATCCATCTGTAAGTTAAAGCTAAAGCAAACATGCAGCCAGGCAAGGATTCTAAAACATATAAACTAAGAATTCCTGGATAAATTGAGGTATTATTTGAGAATCGGTTGGTTCTGGTCGATGTACATTATAAGGCAAACACAGAATTAGCCTAGTCATAAATCAAGCTCAATAAAGAATTTTCACATAATTTTGTCCGGGATTTGGCTGAAACCTGTGTCCACAAATTCAGCACGCAGTGTTCCAAATATGTCTAGAATAGAATAACGCCATACATACAAATTGTTCATGCACATTCACAAAAGCATTTGGAGGTTGAGTGCCAGCTTTTTAGAAGAGTCAAAAAGGATAGGAACTGTATCGCTTGTGAGTGTTCCCTTAGTACCATAAATAATGGGCATAATTTATCTGCTTTGTTATTTGCTCTCATGACATGCAATAAATCCTGTTGCAATGTGTTTAAATTCTCTTTTCAAGCAAACTTTTTGAAATACATGTCTCAGTGAGAAATACACACATTAAAACAAATGTTAGTAATGTTGAATTTTATTAGGGGCATCTCACATAGGCAGCAGGCAATGCTGTGCATTATGTATTTATCCTGAGTTGCATTTGATCAAACATTTTCTGTGCTAAAAAATAACTGAGGGCCACATTTGTCGATATTTTCTGCCGTTCGATTCTAGCAAACAGCATACTGTATACCCTAAGTTGTCCAATGTTTTTTTGTTATAAGTACTCAGGCAAAAAATATATATTCTATCGTTACCATTTCAAGCATAATTACTTTCTACTACAGGCTGTAAGTCATTTTTTAACATGTCTTATGTCAAACATAAAACTAACAATTTGAAAAAAAACAAATAACAATGTTTCTTCATATCTTTTATAAAAATAAAATGACTAATAATATTTCCTGGCTGGCACTGCTTAATAGCATTCAACAAAGACTCTAGGGGTCAGATTTTAATTTAAACAACAGGATTTGATATTATGCATTTCAGGAAAAACTCATCACAGGATGTAGCATAAGCACTATGTGTATGCTTTTCTCTCTTGCACTTGCTCTCTTGCAAATCAACGCAATTTCTAGTCAAGCACAGTGGATGTAGTTTAGTACAGTCTCATCCGGGGGAAAGACCAGCATTCAGGGCTGGGGAAAGCAGGCAGCGGCCCAGAAGACAGAGGAGACAGGCCACTCTCCAGCATATGGGAGGGGGGATAGCAGGCAATATCAAGGAGGGACTTGGGGCTGTTTGGGGGACGGGTGAAGTGACTGAAAGGCTGGAGCTGATGGCTGTCTGGTGGATAGTGGGTGGATGCAGGCAAGTAAGGGGAAGAAGCACCAGAATAGCTCATTTCAATGTCATATGAATCTTGTTCTTTTGGCAAGTTTCTGTATCCATTTTTTCTTGGTGCCCCTGTGGGATACTGCAAGAAAGGCCAACTTCTTCTTTCCATCCCTGTTTCAGTCTGGTTTAGAAAACTAAAATCTGAGTCATACCCCCACTTCTCAAAGTGATCCACCCTGTCTGACTCCCTTATGAATCGCAGGTTTAATTGTTGTTTGTCTGAAGCCTGAGGGGGACTGGATTGAACTGCCCAGCATGATGCAGAAGCAGTGGCAAAGACGTGGTTTATAGATGAGGAACTAGAGGGCTCAAAGTTCATGAGGAAGTGTGAGGGGGAAGGGGCCCTGAATACCTCTCCGATCATTTCCCCAACCTGAACCTTGCTGGGGATCGAGTCCCATGTAGGAGCCTAGAGAAGCCAGTGAAACAGCAATTCATTTGTTATCATGCAAAATCTAAGTACAGAAAAGTAATTCATTTGTCATTAAAATCTAGCAAACAATTTCTCTAACAAATAAATTGTATGAATGGATGAATCTTTTGAAAGAATCTTTTGTAGTCTCACATAATAACCCAACATTTGCAAGTTAGATGTAAATTCAAAATGTCGATGACTACTATCCCAGTTTCCTATTGTCTTACATCATCCAGGCTGTACTCAGGCCCACAGAGGAAGGGAGGAGGAGTCAGTCTGTTGGGGCATAGCTGCTTTCTCCTTCTCTTATGTGGGGCTGACGTCTCAAACAACTGCTTCACCATACTCTCTCCAAAACGTTCATCCAGTTGAGCTGGAATTTAAAGAAGACATCAACAATTGGGTTTTTTTTTCACACAGTTTATAAAAGTTGAGCTTTCATTGAACATGTCACCAAAGCCCAATACTACAGTAGGAGTAGTTTAAAGGAGATGTATTATTTTGGATGATTACTTTCCCTCAAATAATTATTTGGGCTAAGAGGAACTGTAATTCATGTTTAAGTTCCTTTGAACAGCCATTAAAAATGTCAGCTAACCTCAGAGGTAAATGTGGTGTTTTAACAAATAACATACCCCGAATCACCTTACATCTTTTATTTGGTTTGATTGTACTTAAAGTATTTTGTTTTTAACAAATTGACCATGCCCCTCTGCCCCCTATACTTCTACTGATTTTTACCTGTTGGAGGCCAGAGTTACCTGATGTTTGGCTGTCTTAAAAAAACAAACCATTTAACCTCAAGAAAAAATTTTACATTTTCCTTTAAACTTGTCACCTGCAATAATGTGTAGTGTCGTGAAAACCTGCATCCAAGGGTTTTAAAGTAGTGTCCGATGCATCCTGATAGATGGTTGGCACCATAGCCAAGAACTATCAGGAAGGTTGATGGTAAAATCAAATGGTCTCAAGAACATTCACACCTTGTTTACACCATTCCATTCCAGGCATTTTCATGAGCCCATCCTCACAATTAAGATAGTAGGGCCACCTGTGATTAGGTCAATGTTGATAAGTTTTACAAAACTGGGACATTGTTTAACCATACAACGTACCTGCACGGCAGACTCCCTCTGCAAACAATCCATCTGGGGTTATGCTCCTCCCCTGGCCTGTCCTGGTGGTGTTGGGTCCTGTACCGAAACGGAGGCGTCGCTGCACATTAAGGAGGTTCTCCTGCAGCTGGGGGCCATGCCTCTCCTGTAGAATATGGAGCAGCACTTCCCTGTTTTCCTCTACCAGGCGTCTCCTGGGGAGCAGGAGTGGTAACTGCAGTGACTGGCACAGGTGCTTGGCTACCGCACTGACAAGACTGGGGTCTGTTAGCTGAGTCTTGTAATCAGTGCTTACATTTCCTCCATCTCTGGCTGGAGAGGAAAAGTTTACAATGTTTGGACTGGGCCTCCATGGCTGTGTAGATGGAAGAGGAGTTCTGTGGTTTTGGGGAGTCTGATTTAAGGTGAGGACCGTTTTTTTAACCTTGACCCCTGTGTCAGGTGGTCTCTCATTTCTAATCTTTCCACTGGGTAATAACTGAGACTCCCCATCTGTATTACAGACCCCATGCCTCGAAACCCTGCTCTCAGTTTGCACCACGCATGGACTCTCTGCGGAAAAAAGGGAAAGTACATCGCTCCCTGATGATGTCATTACATTCTGTTGTGTCTGTCTCGGACCCAGCCTTGGACATGACTCCTGCCTGTTACAGTAACTAGCTATTAATGTTTTTTTTCTTCCAAAATCCTCTCTATCCTTGTGAGAACACTTCAAAGAGCTGCTTTCTGAATTAGACCTAAACTCATCACACTCGTGGGACTTCTTTGATGTTTTAGCTGTGCCTTTATCTGAAGCCTCCTCAATATTATCAGGAACAGCCACTTCACCCAGATCCACATCTGGCCTTGAAGTGGAGAAAGGAACAGGGGAGGGTGGACAAGGGGGATGAGATGCAGGCATCTTCCAGGGCACACCAGAGTGCCCAAGCTTCTCCAACTTCCCTTGCTCAGTCAACAGTCGGTCAATGTCAACTGACTTCACCTCATGGTTAAACAGGCCATGGTGCCCGATAAGACGGTTCTCCGTGATGATGCTAGGATCATGTCCAGTGAAGACCTGGGCAAATGGGGCACCTCTTCGTAGAGAAGGTTGACAGCTGCTTTGGCAGCAGCCTTGACAGTGCTCCTTTTCTTTGCCCTCTTGGTTGTGGTGGTGGGATTTAAAATGAGATCCTACTCCTTTTACCTGACTCCTCTCTTTGCGTGTTTTCAGTCGTTTGATCTTGTTGGTCTGGCTGTTCTGCGTTTCTGTGTTCTTTGTATGGCTCGCGGAGCAGCAGTGTTGTGCGGATCTGTTACATTTTTTATCTGTAGACTTGAAATGCTTGCAAAAAACACGCAGGACATTCTGCTTGTCTTTTAGGACTCTGCCAAGTGGATGGCTCATGATGACATGGGATGCTGGGACACAGAATTACAGAATAAAGAGGTGGAGATTACTAGTATGTTGGGCCACATGCAGAGGAAACTATTATTTGAAGACAGAATACATTTGATTTGACAATAATTAAACCTGCATAGTAGGGAACTAGGTAAATAATTTGAGCTAGTAAGCGAGCTGGTATTAAATCAACCATTAAGCAAGCAAGCTGGCAGAAAACGAGAAAACATTAAACCCATAACGAAAAATGCATCTTGACCGAGCGCAAAACTAAAATTTTGTACATTTGATCAGCTTGCTACAGTACCAGTTACAGCGGACTTTAACATTAAACAGAAGTCACTCACCAGCTATTGTTCTTAGTGATGGATTAGCCTAATTAGACACACGTGAAGCAAATCAAAGTAAAAACGCCAAAAACACTTTCCAGTGTTATTGTTTAACGTATTGTTGCAAACTACCCAACATTGTGGAAAGAGTCTTGCTTTTCATTTGAAATTATCGGGTTTCCCAGCAACGTTCTGGACCCCGACATGGCAGCCAGAAGCGGCCTGACCGTATACATTCCAGAATTAGAACCCCCTAAAGAAGCCACCGCCCATCCCTAAGCTAGCAAGTCTCGTCTCCGCGCTGGCAGGTAAAAAAAATTACAGTAGGCAGATTCTTAAAAATGCATTAATGGTAGTATATTGTTTGTGTTGTTAATGATAAATTGACTTTTAACTTTTTTTATAATTAGAATAATGCGATCCGGTGGTATTGTGTCATATAGAATAGTATACAGCTAGCATCAACTTTCATGGAATAGTATACAGCTGGCTAAGACGCTCATGTGATTTTCAAATGAATCATTTGTAATCCGATTGAAGTGCAAAACTTGGACAAGCGAGGGAGCAGACGTGATAATGTAGTTGCAATAGTTCAAAAGATATAGGCGTGTCTCCTTTACCATGACTGAACTCAAGCAAGTCTGGGACTAATTCTAATGCAACTGTTGAGGCTCGGCTGGCACATTGCATTATCAGACTTTTCTCAGCAACCTCTTGATAGGAGCATTGCAGTGATTTTTTTTTTTTTTTTTTTTTTTACCGCATAGGCTATATATTTATGCCAACTAGTGCTTGACTTCTTATTTTAGGCAAACAGAGTTCCGGTTCCCTTCTAAGTACGCCGTCTGAGATGGCGTACTTCAATTGAACAAGCCTAACGTGCGATTTGTCAGTTCCTGCACTTATTTTAACCCAAGTCAAGCGCTGATTCCAACTTCACATTTTTCATCAAAGTAACACAAAAACGCTTTCTTCTATCCAGTCGCAGTACACATTATTCGACATACTCCAACTATTACTGGCAAGTTGTCCCTAAATCATGCAGTTCGAATGTTTACTCACTGATACACCAGAAATCACTACTTTTGTTGCCGTAGTCTGAAATTCTCAAGTTTACACTTTGCATTAAACGTTTATTGAGCTACAAAGCATACACATACAATTATCAGCATAACACTCCTGGGTACTCTTCCTTCATGTCTGCTAATTCAATTTACAAAGTTTTTCTTTCTCAAATTTTCTCTTTTTGGCTTTATCAATGTTATTTACTTCTTTGCCAAAAAATGAAGGCTAAGCCTGTCTTTGTTATCAGATCAGGACCCTTTGGTATAAAATGGCAAAACAAAGTTAACATCTATATATCCAAAGGCCCCTTTTCCCGGTTGAAGTCAGGTGACTGCTTTGAGAAATGTTTAGAGATTTGTCCAATCTCTTTACACTGTCTGATAGTTCTGACCTAAGATTCTCTGGAGTGATGAAACCAAGACTGAAATATTTGGCCTGAATGCCATATTGATGTTAGCAGGAAACCAGGCCCTGTTAATCACCTGGCAAATCCATGCTTCCAGTGAAGCATGGTAGTTACGGCATAATGTGCTGAGGGCATTTTTCTGCTGCAGAGACTGAGAATGGTCAGGATCAAGGTCAATATAAACAGCACAAAGTACAGACAGGTCCTTGATGAAAACCTCCAGACCACTCAGGACCTCAGACTGGGATGGAGGTTCACCTTCCAACTGGATAAAAACACAGTTAAGACAACTTAGGAGTGGCTTCGGGACATGTCTGTGAATGTCCTTGAATGACCCAAGTATAGCCTGGACTTGAACCCGATTGGACATTACTGGAGAGCTGTTCAGTGTCATTCTACATCCACCCTGACAGAGCTTGAGAGGGTCTGTAGAGAAGAATGGAAGAACTCCCCAAATACATGTGTGCCAAGCTTGTAGCTTCACCGAAGTACTGAGTAAAGGGGTATGAATACTTATGTACATGTAATATTTCAGTTTTTTATATAAATGTACAAACATGAACGATATTTATAGGGTATTGTTTGTAGATTGATGAGAATAAATATATTTAATACATTTTAGAAAAAGGCTGTAATGTCATTTATTTTGGAAAAGGTGATTGGATCTGAATACTTTCCAAATACACTGTATTTTAATAGTAACTCAAAACGTGCATGTACACTTTCAAATAAGCCACATGTAGGTGATTACATTTCAAATAAAATGTACACATTTGAATAGGTTATCATACTGTCATCCTATAAAAAGTAGCATTTGCAACACCCTCTAGGCTGGCAGAAACAGCAGGTGCTAAGCACTTAAAACATTTAGCTTGTATAAGTGTTAGTTTTTAGTAGGCTACTGCCTGTACCGAGTAGAAATTCAGAGCCTGTCGGCTGAGACATTTTGATCTCTGTTTCTGGCATAGCAGGGAGAATCGTGACTATATTTCCCTTTTTTTCTTTTCAGTATGTAAGTATCTCTAACATGACCCGTAGCCGATGAAATTCGTTAAGGGTGCGTTTGTCACCTTTTTCCCCTCTTGCCACACTGCCGGGTCCTTACGCACGTTTGTCGTCAACCGCCTTCTAGACACTACCATTTCTCCTTTCATCATTCAATTTGTTTTGTCTTGTTTTCACACACACCTGGTGCATATCCCCTCACGTCTCTTGAGGGGATATGTGTTAGGGCAAGGAACATGCCCTAAAACATGCAGGGCATTGTGCCTCCAGGAGCAGGGTTGAAAAACACTGAGCTAACTTAACAAATTGCGTCGAGAAAGAATTCACTGTTTCAAAACACTCGAAACCACGCATTGGCGACATCTGTTGGCTAAATATGCATAATGGAACTGGAAGACTCCCCGAAAAGTGGGGTAGCGGGTGGCGTACACTGACATTTCATAGGCTGAATATTAAATTAAGTGAACAGTTAATCTTTGGATTACAATGTTAGTAAAAGAGCGGTACATCTTAAACGCAGCTGTGTGCGTGGTATAAGATATGCACAAAGGTTCCTAAATCTGGAAATGCCCACCGCATTGGAGCGTTTGCATGCAATTGGTGTTTTCATAGACGTGGAAATATCAGTTCACGAAAACCGACGATGCCACGATTTAACAATGTTGCGGATAAAGTCCTCAGATGCGTGACTATTAATGTATATAACTATACTTGTATATGGTTACATTTTAATTATTGTAATTTGCGCATGAAGTAGGCCTATGTGTGCCAATAGTATAGGCCGTATAAAATACTGATGTTGTATGGGTGACTTCGATATATTAGGGGGGCATTTTAATGCTTATATGTTCATTTCTGTATGAAAGTTGTGAATGCAAGTTCTACCACAGTTGTTTCTCACAAATCGTGCATTTCACAAGGTTATGTTTAACAACTTGAACAGGTACCCACAAAGTGGATCCAGTTATTTTTTTGGGTGCTCCCTTCATTTCTCCAAATTAACTGAATCGTTCTGATAGTAATCTTTCAAACAACTACTTCAAACAGCTCTCGAAATGTTGCCATTTTAAGTGGACATTGTGGACATTGACTTAATTACTTGCATGGTTTGGTGGCGCAGTCAAAGCCTTTGAGGGCAACATGACAGCAGACTGAGAGTTTACAGATGATCTCTTTTTTTCCTCTTTCATTACTCGTAAGATCAGAGCCAACTGGAAAAAGTGATCAGTAAGAGGTACATCTTATATTTCAAAATAAATATGCAAATACTTTATATACATGCAACACATTTCAGTTTTCTGTGCCAATGCAAATTTTTTTATCAAGTACCAGAATATTCTCGATAAGTAATTTCAACCATCTCAAAGGATAGATGAGCAATTCCAAAATACAATATGCACAGAAAGTAATCAGCATTTTTAAATTTGATGATGAAACAATTTGTTTTAAACCCACAACTGTTCTCATTTCTAACTAAAATCCATCCATACAAATGAGTAAATGCACTTCATATACCATTAAACAGCAATATTTTCTGTCATGGTAACTTTCATTTCATTTCTAAATTTGTAACATATCTTCAAGTTTAGAACTGTCCAAAATCAACAATTATTTTATATTCTTGCATTTATGTAACTACATGTCCATCTTGTTTAGCAATATCTAACTGAAATATGGTATCATTCAACTGTTTGCGTCACTTTCAAAAGGGGACTTCAATTGTCTGGACACCAGTACCAGAACCCGGCGTCTATGGGTGACACCCCCTTAAACAGACCGGAACTGACCCTTTTTTCCAACGGTATACGGCCTGAGTGAACTATCTTTATTCACCATCTTCGACTTGACGTTACTTTTACAGGAACTGTCAAGGCGGACCAAGCCACAATTCACGCCACGGTATTGTTCATGTAGCTAGAAATCTTACAATTATTAAAAGTTCTGCTTCTGACGCGTAGTCAGTTCTTAATAAGTATCCGTGGATGTACTACAGAATGTTAATGTGTTAGTGTGTACTAGCTGTACTACTGATAATAGCTAGCTTGCTCCTAGATAACATTGCCTAGCCTGCGCTAGTTCATTTCTGTAGTCTGGCTTGGCATATTGTTGCTGTAGCTATACTCTCCTCGTGCTGCAACCCTCAATTAAATGTTAAACTTACATGTTTGTGCTTAAGTATTTCTGACCTAATCGCCTTTTAAATGGGTACTGTATCCAACATAATTACCAGCTAGGCCCAAGGTGTCAGTGCAAGCCTATCTTTGATTAGGAATAACTAAACTCTAGTTAGCTTGCTAGTTAGTTACACTCGCAAGTCCTTTTGCGTATACGTTATTCTGATGAATAATGCGATCGTGTCTTTTATTAATTTACACACTAAATGTACCTTTGATTCTTATCGTTAATAAACAAAGTGATGAGCGCTGAGGACTCCAACCCCGCTGCCACACCTACTCCTTGTGTGGACACACAGGGAGACGACCGATGGATGTCTTTGGTGTGTATCTTGCGGTTTGCCCCAACAATCCTAAACAATATATTACATACATTAGCCATGTTAGTAACAGCGGCAGTTCGTTTTTAAGGTAATGATCGTCTTGTCTTCTCTCTGTCTATAGCACAACCACTTTGTGTCTAACAGCAAGGACAAGGAACCTGATGTTCTGTTTGTAGGAGACTCCCTAGTTCAGCTCTTGCACCAGTTTGAGGTAATCCCTCAAATCTGAAAGTTATATAGGAATTGTAATTTGGCATTGATTGTTTTATGTTTACCAGTCTTTGTCATTGTCGACAAGACAGTAGCTTCTGTGTTAGCTGACACTGGTGTTGTGTGGTTGTCAGGTGTGGCGAGAGCTGTTCTCTCCTCTCCATGCTCTCAACTTTGGAGTAGGAGGTGATGCAACACAGCATGTTTTGTGGAGACTTAGCAATGGAGAGTTGGCTCACATCAGCCCAAAGGTATTAACACACACAAATAACATTTAATATTATTTAATGTGTATTTGAGTAGATCATGACATTTTTCTGACTTTAATCAATCATGTCAGTTCCATTTAAATTCCAGTTAATTTAGTAATAATCCTAAATTAATGCATTTATTCTGTGGGCCAGTGACATTTTGGGGTTGCCAAAAGATTCACTGGCCCAACATTTGTATTCAGCTATTTACACCCAGAAATGCCATATTGCCTGTCTTCCACAAAGAGTTGGAAAATTAAGATCAGCGTTAAAGTAGGTTGTTTTGTATTTTTTTTATTTAAGAATTGTAATACAATAGGATCAACTTGCCTGACTGCTAATAGTTTGTGTTTTACTAATGCCACCAGGAATCATTTTATAATTTGTTAGTTATTGTAAATTACATCAGTATAGCATTTTGTGTTGCATGCTGTATCTTGGTTGTTCTGTCTAAGTATCAAAATATGATGTTCTCTTATAAAAATCACACATTTTATACCTGCTCATTTAATAAACAAAGCTATGCAACACCCAATGAAACAGTGACTTGCCCCCTAAAATGTATATGACCGTTCAAAACGTGGAAAGGAAGACCCAGAGTTACCTTTGCTGCAGAGTTACAAGCCCCAGAAATCATCAATTAATTTAAACTCAGTTTGCAGCCCAAATAAATGCTTTTCAGGGTTTAAGAATCAGAGACATCTCAACATGACATGTTCTAACTGTGTGAATCAGGCCTTGATGACTTAAATATTGCGAATAAACCAATATTAGAGACCAATAAGAGGAGACATGAAATTTGAGACATTTGGAGATCTGTTTTTTGGTTTGATGAGTCGACATTGTAGATGTTTGGTTCCAACAGCCGTGTTTTTGGGCGATGCATAGTGGGTGTGTGTATTATCTCTTTGTTGTTATCCATCGTGAAGCATGGGGGAGGAGGTGTGATAGTGTGAGGTAGCTTTGCTGGTGCTTCTTTTAGTGTTTTTGTTTATTTAGAATTTGAGCCACACTCATCCTTAATTGGCACCACAGCATTCTGCAGCAATACGCCATGTCCATTTGACCAAGGACAGTGCTGCATCAGATGACTTGGCTTCCACAATCACCTGTCCTCAACCCAACTGAGATGGCTTGGAATGAGTTGGATCGTAGATTCAAGGAAATGCTGCCAACAAGTTCTTAGCATATATTTCGAAGCATTAAAGATGACCACCTCTTGAAGCCTGTTCAGGGAATGGCAAGAGTGTTCAAACTATCATCATTTCCAAGGGTGGCCAGTATGAAGAATCTAAACTATATATTTATTTTGATAGGGATAGTCGATATGTTGTCTAACACAGCTTTGGTTACTACATGATTCCATATGTATTCTTTCAAAGTTTTATTGTCTTCACTCTTATTCTACAGGGTGGAAAATAGTAAAACTAAATACCCTTTACAGTGTGTCTGTGTTGTCCAATAGGAAAGGCGCTCGACTTCAGAAACTGCTTAATTGATCTGACCTTATGGAAATCCCTGCTAATGGATGCACTGACCAATGGTGCCATGTTTATTTCCTGGGCCAAAAAGCACTTGCAATTAGTACCAATCATTGAAAATGCTTCTAAATAGTGATACGAAACGTTTCCCAAGTTTGTGTCCATTTCCTCTGCCTCCAACAGGTGGTGGTGCTGTGGGTGGGCACCAATAACCACGAACACACTGCTGAACAGACTTGTGGTGGCATCATGGCCATAGTCCAGCTTATAAAGGACAAGCTACCCAACGCTCAAACTGTCGTACTCGTAGGTTTTTCAACCTCTTCCTCAACGACTTGCATACTACAAAAATGACGAAAACTAAACCTTATTGAAAATCCAAACCCAAGTCGTGAATTGCATATTTTCATCCTGTCCAGCATGACCATTCAGTTATTGATGTCTTTGTATGTGTCCAACTACAGGGGCTATTGCCCAGGGGTAAGATGCCGAACCCCCTGAGGGACAGGAACGCACGGGTCAACAAGCTGGTCCACGAGGCGGTGTCCTCCCTCCCCCATGCCTCCTTCCTCAACGTGGACCCTGGCTTTGTGCACTCGGATGGCAGCATCTCCCATCAGGATCTGTATGACTACCTTCATCTCACCCCTCAGGGCTACCAAGCAGTGTGCCAGACAATACACACCCACCTCAAAGGTCTGCTGGAGAAAACGGGTTGAAAACCAAGGGCCAAAGACCAGCTAACGTACAACTGATGGCCTACTAGACAACAGACTCCTAACTGCAGAAGTAAACTAGCCTGATCGTAGACTTTCAAGCTACACACTTTTGTCTGTAGATATATAGTTGTTAGAATATAATTTAGTAGAGGCTTTTGTTCCAACATGGTTAAAATAATGACCTAGGACTTGATTAGTCAAATCACAATGTTTTGAGGCCTGTGATGGAACTAAAGGCTGCACTAAAAAGGCCTTTAAGAAGCAGTGTTGGTGAAAAGTGACTGCTCAGCACTAATATGATCAAATGTCTTTAATTGTTGCGCTTGTTTGCTTAACACCATTGGAGTTTGATTGAGATGATTTGAGAGAAGACCTGTTCATTTAGTTCTATGCTGTAAAGCAGATCAACTGCTGCCCAATAAACTGGGTTGTCCAATTTCCTGACTGTAGATTGAAGATACAGTGTAAGAACTGACTCACAGGAAGATGTGGCCATCTGAACTGTTAGGCCTAAGATATCACTAATAGTTTTGTTTCCTTACTATTTTTTACTTCAATCCAAACACACTGTGTTAATGTCCCATTGAGCAAAATAGTTAATTGTAATTTTATTTTAAATCCTTTTAATGGTATGTCATAGTATGTTTAGGCACAGGACCATTTACAGTGAGGATGCAACTAGGCATCACTTAATCTGGTGTCTGTTTACCAAAGTTGCTTTTTGTGACTCATCGCAAGTCTTGTTTTGTGTGTAAACGTTTGGTGAATGCAGTGAAGCTGTATGGTGTTTTTGAAATGTGTAAGTCCATTTTGAGGTGTGTTTGGCTTGAATATGATATGAAACGCTACGAGAACCAATTCTTATAAAGGCCGTTTGTGTATACTGATTAGGTAGGCCTACCAGTCACTGCTTTATATTGTTTGTGTTGCTGATCTTGAATGGTGGTAGTGGAAAAACAGTCTGTGATGTCATGATGCATTGCATTAAAACCAATGAAAGCTTTCAATATCTATGGACATTCATTTATTCACATTTACCAACCTCTGAAATGTCTGCATGATGACTGCAAAAAAGTTAACAAATAATATATGGTACCTTTAAAAAAAAGTATCCTGAGTAGATCAGCTGTATGCAACAGACATGATCTATGACTGTCTTTAATAGCATCTGTGGGATTCTGTCCATGAACAAAATTAATGCAACCAGAAGTCAGGGAAGAGCCATTTAATTCAGCAATGATGTTAACCTTCCATAGTTCTTTTTTCTCTCCAAATATTACACAGTTAACACATTCTTTCATGCCAGGACACATGGGAGATGGTCATTGGTCATAACCAGCCATTACACAGTCAAATACCCTCCTATGAGAAAGGGTTATCCTACTTCTTTGCAACAACGCACAGCTACGCTCCACACACACACCTTGCTCATACAGACACACTGGCAATCAAACCAAAAACTAATAGACTGCTCTGACCACAACATGATCCGCAGTTGGCACTGGACCCCACCACCCAGAAGAAATATATTCATGACTCTGCAAAAATAAACTTTTACTCCAGTAAAGTTCCCTGTGCCATCACAGGCCTGCAGAAATCTTCCTTCTAATTAATATATTTCAAGCCTTCTAATTAATATATTTCAAGATGTTCATGGTCTTTATTCATTGTCTATGTTCTTCGCTCTTAAGTGTGTGTGCCTACGTGTATGTGTGTATGAATGATGTGGCCAGATTTGACCTTTTTAGCGGTAACTTATCATGACATTGTGTGTGCGCTTATAGATTCAGTGGACACAAATGAGGTGCACATTGCTACATCCAATTTTTTTTGGGATTCCCTAACATTTAAAAACCTGCATGAAATGCTGGTAGCAAAGCGTATCCACTTGTAAACGTTTATCTCTGAACACATTTGTCTTGTCGCAGATGTTGATATACGTTATACCCAGCATGGTCATATGGTTAGTTGGCATTGTTAGGTTTCAGGAACCCTACAGCTTTCAACATGTCTAGAAATGGAACCTCAAGAGACCAAGTGTGAATTTTGTTTTGGAAAGTCCACTCTTCCATGTCGGGCCTGACTGTGTGTATTGTGTTCAGTAATTGGCATTAGGATAAAAGCCAGTCCTGCGTAGCGGTGTGGACAGTGCAGATACGAAGATCGAACTCTAACCATGACTGATTACTGAAATCCAACAAGCACCCAACTGTAATGCTGTGAAAGAATGTTTAAGCAGATAGAACATCTCTTCACAGTCTTTACATTTGCTTTCATCACTGGATGGACCGTTTGACACAACGGAAGCTTTTATGTGCTCAGGGTTCTGCTTAGCTGAGGGAATTTTTGATCGTTATCTTTAGTGTCTGAAATGGAATTACATAAAACACAGTGTATGTGGCTGATGTTCAATAAATAGTTTCTAAGTCTCTTGGTAAAAATTCTGAATGTTATTTGGCTCTGAAAACAAACGACACTTATTGATCATAAGCCAGAAACATGTTTTGCCACAGACAAAAGGCCCTTGGTTATCAGGGGTCGGTATCAGGTTGGAGGCCCGCATGTATTTGCAAATGTCCGTTCTTTCCATCACTGAGTCAATGAGGCATAATGATACACAGGACAAGTGTGAGTGTATGAGAACAAACATCACATAAAACGGCCGATTTCATCGCCTACTGAACGACGTGTATATAAAGGGCTGGAATAACTGCAGAGGTTAGTTCGCATTTATACATAGTGTGTGGCCACATGGCGATGGGATTGAGGATGCTTTTGCTGTTCTTTGTGTTGTCATTCATTGCTCAAGGGCAAGGTAAAATATTCAACATGCATTTGATATGCTGTTAAATGTTTTTGGCTTCATCATTTACAGCGAGTTTGATTTCACTTGTAATTCTGTAGCTGCCTTAGTGTGTGATTTCAGGTGTCTGTAATGCTCGCTTTTCATGCAGTCTGATCATTTGACCTGGCAGTTTTTGGCTTTTCATGACATTGTGCAAATACTCATCCGTCGTACAGACCTATGCATTCAAATCAACCTCTCCTTTTCTCCTTTGCCAAGGGACACCTGAAACGGATGTGCAAGTTAACAGTACGGCCACTAACACAGTGGATGAGCCGGGCCAAGCTGTTGACCGGAACGGCCCCCCCAGGCGCCATGGCAGAGTGTGTGACTGTAATACTGGTGAGTGATTGTAAAGACATTCTGCTGTCAAGTGTCTGGGAGCCCCGTGGATGATGCAAATTAGCCAGCATTGCCTCGGAAGGGAGCTGAGATTTAGGGATCTCTTCGAGCTCTACCAATTCCCCCTGGCAGCTCGGTTCCCCGCGATGCTAACGAGTTGTCAGGTGAGTGAGGGTGTCCTCACGCACGCTGACCCAATTTATGTAGATACCTGTCATTCTTGATAATTGTATTTAATTTCTTTTTAGCTAACAATCGTAGGCCGCTTTTCAGTCTGTTTCAGTCATCTCAATGTGCTTGCATGGCATGAAGGCGGTGGCTAGGGCAGAAACCCAATGGCATACAGGGTAATACATCCGTTTGTTTCACTCAGGGAGGAAAGAACAGCAGAGTCAAAGTTGCCTCTGCCAGGGCTCTGCCAAACTCTATCCCAAGCTAAGGAAGTTCGGTAAGTAGCCCTGTTTCTGTAACGTTGTGTAATGATGAGTGAACGGTGCTGAAATATTGTTACTGCATATCTCCAAATCAGCAATTTGTCTCTTTCCCCTATCCTTTCTGACTCCACTCTATACTCAATCCAGATCAGCTTATGTGCCAAAGGAAAGGAATCAGGAATCCTGAGAAATGTCAGAAGGTGATTCAATGGTTAGAAAGAGCAAAAGGTGACCAAGGCAAACCTGTCATTAGTATTCCATTATAAGGAATGTCAGAATCAGAGTTTTATTGCCAATTAAGTTTCACAACAAATTAGGAATTTGTTCTGGTCTGTACAAAAGAAAAAACCATAAGAACAGTGGACTGAACATAAAAACAATAAACTGAGCATTAGTGGATTACTAAAAGATATGTAATGTACAAGAATTGTCCATTTGAGGGTTTTGTGAGTATGGAGGAGGGGTTATATATTTGTCCAGCTGAGGGTTTTGTGTGTATGTGGTGAGGGGTTATAGATTTGTCCAGTTGAGGGTTGTGTGTGTATGTGGTGAGGGGTTATAGATTTGTCCAGTTGAGGGTTGTGTGTGTATGTGGTGAGGGGTTATAGATTTGTCCAGTTGAGGGTTTTGTGTGTATGTGGTGAGGGGTTATAGATTTGTCCAGTTGAGGGTTTTGTGTGTATGTGGTGAGGGGTTATAGATTTGTCCAGTTGAGGGTTGTGTGTGTATGTGGTGAGGGGTCATAGATTTGTCCAGTTGAGTGTTTTGTGTGTATGTGGTGAGGGGTTATAGATATGTTGAGTTGATGGTTGTGTCTTTATGTGGGGTGTGGGTTATAGTCTGTTTGGCTTTGGGGGCATGTTCATGAGGACGCTTTATAAACATTGTAACAGCCTTTTGGGTGTGTAAATTAAATATTGATGAAATAAATTCTCCATTATGCTTGTTTTTATAATACTTTTCACATTTATTTTGGGATCCAACACGTTAATGTTATTTGCCTTGTGACCCACAAGGGTAGAGACTTATTACTTACAATCTGTGTTGGTAAATGTACTTCTCTCTTATTCCAATGACATAATGTTGTTAATTATTATGTTAAATGGTAACTCAAAGTATAATCAATGAATTAAGGCCATTGTGTGTGTGGTACTTCTCTCCCCTCTGAATGGGTTATGTCTACAGTAGAAGAATAGCTGTGGGCAACTTTTCAACATCTCACTGAACAGCTTGAGAGATATGTAATCAAACAGTGCATGGGAGGCTAACATACAGTGTATAAAGGGTTGACTTGTTGGGAGAGCTCTTGAAGTGCATGTTAGGAGTGTTAGTATCTGCTCCAGATTTGCAAATCTATAATAAAGCTTTAATTGTATTAATAATCTACAGTCTCTCTGCCTTTTCTGGTTAGAATTATTAAGACAAAGCACATTTCTATCCTTGTTCAAATCACATTTATTTATAAAGCCCATTTACATCAGCAGTTGTCACAAATGCTTTTAGAAAACACCCAGCCTGTTCCTTCTCCTTGCTGCCTCTCCTCAATTATCATTGAACTTTTCAATTGGAGGGGAAAGAACAAAGGACGCAGGAGTTGAGAAATTATTTTGGGGAAAAAAGTAAACAGTTGTGGATTCATTTCCCTTTTTTTTACCATAACAAACATGTCCATTTGGCTTGTATTCTCTCACTGTTGAAACATTGTTCTTTATTAAATCTGAAGGTCTTTGTGGGGATTGTGCCAATTGTTCTGATTTTGATTTGAAATAAATCACATGATTACAAGACTTGGAAGGACAGGTGTGAAAAGACTACTTTATTAAATATCAGACTTAAATATCAGTATTAACTTCACAAGCCTGCATCTCCTTTTCCAAAGAATTGATGAGCCTATACTTTAAATATGTACACACGTTTTAGTTTTAAGAGTTTTGCCTACTATTTACAGGTTAAATGACCTGAAATGGACTACAGATGCAATATCGCTCATTATCTGTATTTTTTGATACTCTTAATCTTTTCTTTAGCAAGGGTGCCAATCTTTTTGGAGTAGTAGATGTTTGCCCCTTCAGAGCCCATACTGAAGACCAATTGTTAAGACTTTTTTTAAATTATATCATCTTACCGAGTTGATTGACCAAAACGCTGGTGGGATGAATACTAAGCATTAAGTATAGCCAGTCCTGTGGTGGCAAGATAGGACATATATAATATACACATTACCACTTTTTTCTACCCTGTTCTTCTGCAAACGTTAGGTCAGTCAGAATAAGAAAAAGTGTGACTCCAGATAGCAGGCAAACAGTGTGTTTACTACAGTAGTGTCAGTTAATCAGAGGGTGTGAGAGAGCACTAGCAGGATAAGCACCAGACAAATCCTGGACAGGAACGGAGGAGCTGGCGAGTGGTCTAAAAGTGGAAACGAAAATGGGGAGAGGAGGGGAGGAAGATTAGAAATATGAGGATGTAATTCTTTATTCTTGCCTGAAACCTTCTCATTTCAGCAAATGTCTTTCTTGCATTTTTCTGAACTGAATTTTTTCATAAAAATTAACCTTACCCTGAAAAGTATGCCAAAATTAGTCAAATTCAATTAATTCAATTAAAAATTATAAAAATAACTTTCACATTTGACTGCTCAGGACATGAAATCTAGTTCAACAATCTTACCAGTGACATCCAGACTCATTTTGTTGGACATTCGGATTTTGGTCACAGGGTTCATGGCCACACAGGTGTAGATCCCTGCATTCTTCAAGGACTTGACTACAACCATCGAAGGACCAGTCTCTGACAGTGATTGGTTGTTGAATTTCCAATGGTACTCGGCGGTTGGCCGTGAGTCGGCATAACACAGCATTGTGTAGGTGACTCCTGAGCCACTTACCACTGGGCCTTGAAGAGAGATGTTCACACTCAGAGGGCCATCTGCAGAAATAAATTCCGGGCAGGTTATAATAGCTGCGTTTTGCCTGTGGTTAAACTTTTGTAAGAGTCTGTAATATAGACATAAGTCATTTATTACAATTTCTGATGCATTTACAAGCGTTTGCTTACCGTTTTTAATCATTACTTACACATTTTTATATGTTAGCTTGTATACAAATCTATTTCTTATCTGTTAAATATCCTGTGATTTCGGCCAATACTTTTGTTGAAAAAGTATCAATAAATGGTCACTTTGGTGCAAAAATACTAGTAACTATTAAATGTTTTGTGTGGAAATGGTTGACTGATAACACGTTTGAATGCATCTTAAAGGGTCACTTAAAACTTAAAGATCAGCCTTACACCAAATGTTTCAGATAAAATACTTGGCATAAAATATCTCCCAACAGATTAAAACACCAGTACATACAGTTCACCAGCAGCTGGTATTGAGGGCTGGTGTGAGAGTGAAAAATGTTGATGGCCACACACGTATAGTTTCCATCATTTGACACCTTGACTGGAACAAAATGCAGAGATTTGTTGTTTTTGGAGATGAAGATGCCAGTGTTCAAGATTTTATTCAGGTTCAGTGACAGACTGTTCTTCATCCAGTAGATGGAGTTATAGGTCCCAACGACATCACAGGTTAGAGTTAGGTTGGCAGATGCTATTGGTATTGTGCTTTGATTCACCGTCACTGACTTAATAGCCTCTGTGAAAAGAAAGGGGATTGAGTTCTTTATGTGTAGTGTAACAACAGTAATTTGACATAATTGTTTACAATCTGACATCGTAGTCCCTATACTTCAAGTTGGATTCTCTGACCCACCAACAATGTTAAGCGTCTTGGAAGCAGTGCTGATTCTGCCTGTGACGTTGTTGAAGGCCACACAGGTGTACTCCCCTTGACTGGCTAAGGTCAGAGGACCGGTCTTATACACTGAGCCAGTCGCCACCTGGGAACCATTGAAGAACCAGCTGAACTGGCTGGGAGGATGAGAGGAGGCTGAGCAGTTGAAGGTCATGTTTTGTCCTGTCATTGAAATATTCAGACCTGTTACGGCAGGTCTCTCTGGTCCATCTGAGAGACAAAACAAGATGGTCAATTATATTGTTTTAGGACAATTTTGACAATTTTGATCGTATCCTTTAATACTCACAGTTCACCACAAGCTGGTATGGCTTGCTGGTCAGGTTACTGACAGCATTGACGGCCTCACAGTAGTATTCTCCGCTGTCGGAAAACTGGATCGAGTTGACGACCATTGTGTTGTTGTCCATAGTGAATGATGTTTTGTTGTTCAAGGAGATGAACTGGCCATTCATCAGCCAGTATATGTGTTCCACAGGGCCAATCACCTCACAGTGCAGCGTGAATGACCGATCTAGTATCGGAAGCTCCCCAACATGATTCAATGTAACAGCTGAAACTGGCTCTAGGGTAAGAATATAACAGGATGAAAATATTTTCCACGCCTAATATAAACTATTCCACACCAAGACATTTTGGAACATGAATGTTTCCTTACCTACAACCTTTATAATTGTGGAAAGGGTGGCGAATCGGAGCGTGACATTGTTGCGGGCTAAGCAGGTATAACTTCCAGTCTGGTTCTCTGCAACTTTCAACAGGCTGAGCTGTGGGCTATTGTTCTTGAGAGATACCCCATTAAACATCCACATGTAGGATGCAGGGGGGTCAGACTGAGCAGAGCAGGACAGAGTGATGTTTGAGCCTGTCCTGTAGGCTGTATGACCTGTGGTCATCTCGGGAATTATCCTGAGATTAATGGGACCATCTGAGGGAGAAATCATTAACAATTACGTGTTGGATAAAAATGACATAAAATATTTCCATCCTGCTCCACTGTGCAGGTTAAGGAACTGAGCACTGTATTAATGGTCTTGGATCATGTGGACACGGAGCCACTATTTGCCGATTGGTGCATTCAAATTGGCATGTTGCATTATTGCATGGCCAGCCTGCTCTCACTGAGAAGGTAACATCCATGTGTGTTTGTGTATTATGTATTGTACTGTGCACTCTGATACTCACATCTAACATTGAGGAGGATGGGTGGGCTGGTTTCACTGCTGACTCCATTGAAGACCTCACATTTGAACGGACCTTTGTCATATCGCGTCACGTTGTCTAGGATAAGAGTGCTGTTTCCATTACCCAGCCGAACTATGTCGCTGGCTGTGACCAAAGAGCTGCCATTCAGCCAGCGGTAAGAGGGGGAGGAGCCAGAGGATGCCGAGCAAGTCAAAATGGCTGTGTCATTTTGTTCCACTAAATCAAGGGTGTTAGCCCTCAGAGTCACATTTGAAATAGGCTCTATGGGAGAGAGAGTAGATGGCAGACAAGGTGTGTTAATGAAGATGTCTCATGGAAGGTCTTGGTGTTTCCGTCACAGAATTACAAGCAAAGAGTAGACTTAATACTTTAAAATGTTCACACATTCAGCTTCTGAAGGTTCCCATTGCCCACAAATGCAGCCATCCCTGCAAATCAATGGACTTTAGGTTCTATGTCAATGACTGATCTGGTACCAGTTCACACTACCAAATGTACAGCCATTTCACTCCAGTTACATACGCACAGATATATTGTGTATGTAATAAAATGTCAGTGTTTTAAAATGTATCTTACCTAGTTATTTTTAGCTATGGTTTGCTATGTTTTGTGGCCATGACACACTCTACACAACAACCCCTCCTCTCAATAAGCTCTAAATATGAATCCCACACTCTAACCTCCACACAGTTGCTACTGACTTGTTATAGAAATTATAAATGCCACAGACAAGTTGAGTCAACATTTATGTCAGACTATTTCCATACTTGCATTTGTGTTATTATTATTATTAAATGGTTATCAGGTTTTTGGGTAGTGCATTTATTTATTTTATTATTCACTGTCCAAAGTCTGGACACACCCACACATTCTAGGGTATTTACTGATTTTAACTATTTTCTGTAACTGTTCAGTTTGGTTTTGGTGTGTGAATGTAGCCTGTTGTTTAGTTTTTGGCCTTTTATTCTTGTATGTAGCCCGTCCTTGTCCTTATTGTTTACACCTCTGTTTTTTTGCTCCCTTGATGTGTCCCTATTTAAGTTCTTCCTGCCCCAGTGTTTCTGGTTGGTTATTGAATGTGGTCAGTATTGTTTATGTGTGTTCCTGGTGCCCTATTAGCTGTGACCTGTTTCAGCCTTATGGGGTCTCCTGTGTTTTTGGCATGAGTTTATAAATGCTGCTTTTGTATTTGGAAACCTCTGTGTGTGTCCTACACCTCCCTAATCATGCCATTTTCCACATTTCAGAATAATACTGAAGACATTAAAACTATGACATAGCGCACATGGAATCATGTAGAAACCAAGAATGTGTTAATCAGATCAAAATATATTTCAAATTGTAAAACCCTGTTTCCAAAAGTGTTGTGACACTGTAAAATGGTAACAGAAACATAGTAATATAATGATGTGCAAATCACTTAAACTCTATATTTGGTAGTAAATAGTACAAAGAAAACATAACACATTTTGTAAGCTCAGACATTTTGTTTCTTGAAAAAATATGCCTACTTTGAATTTGATGCCAGCAGCAGATTTCCAAAAAAATGGGACTAAGGCAACAAACGACTGGAAAAGTTATGTAATGCTAAAAAACAACTATTTGTGATTTTCAGTAACATGGTTGGGTATTTGAAGATCTTTCCAAAGAGGATGGGTCTGTCAGAAGTGATGCTCAGGAGGGGTTCACTACACTGCGCAGGCAGATAGTGCAACAATAGTGCAACAATTTAAGAAGAACATTTCCCAACATAAAATTGCAAAGAGTTTGAGGATCTAAAACCGAATGGTACATAATGTCACCTAAAGATTCAGAGAATCCTGAGAAATCTCTGTAAGCAAGGGACAAGGCCGAAAACCAATGTTGGATATCTGTGATCTTCGGGCACTCACTGCCCTAAAAACATGATTCTGTAGTGGAAATCACTGGGTGGGCCCAGGAACTTTTCAAACCATTGTCTGTGAACACAGTTTGTCACTGTGTCAACAAATTGAAGATAAAACTCTACCATGCAAAGATAATCAAGATCCCGAACCACCACCACCTTCTTTGGTCCGAGCTCATTTAAGAAGGACTCAGGTGAAGTGTAAAACTGTCCTGTGGTCTGATGAATCAAAATGTATGGATGGCACATCCTCCAGACTAAAGACGAGTAGACCAATCCAGCTTGAAATCAGAGCACAGTTCAAAATCCAGCATCTGAGATGCTATGGGGATACATTAGTGCAAATGGCATGGGTAACTTGCACATCTGTGAAGCCACCATTAATACTGAACAATATATACAGGTTTTGGAGCAACAGATGCTCCCAGACAACATTTCTATCAGTGAAGGCCTTGCTAATATCAGCAAGACAAAGCCAAACCACATGCTGCATGTATTACAACAGCAAGGCACCATAGTAAAAGACTCCGGGTGCTAAACGGCCTGCCTGCATTTCAGAGCTGTCCTCTATTGAAAACATTTGGTGCATTATGAAACAAACAATTGGACAAATGAGACATCTAAATGTTAAGCAGCTGAAATCCTATATGAAGCAAGAATGGGAAAACATTTCAATTCCAAAATTACAGCAGTTGGTCTCCTAAGTTCCCAAATGTTCCCAGTATTGTTAAAAAATAGATGTCATGCAATACAGTGGTAAGCATGTCCCTGTCCCAACTTTTTTTTAAATGTGCAGGCATCAAATTCAAAATGGGCATGTATTTATTTTTCCAAAAACAATAACACTTCCAGTATTGATGTTTGAGATGTTTTCTTTTTACTATTTTCAGTTAAATACAGGGATAAATTATTTGCACATAATTGCAGTCTGTTTTTATTAGCATTTTACATTGCATCCCAACTGTTTTGAAAATAGGGTTGTAGATTCTTCAAAATAGCCAATATCTTCCAAGAGACTGATTTACTTAGCATTTAAGGAACACTCAACCAGCATGGCCACCACAGCATTCTGCAGGGATATGCCATTCCAATTGGTATGCCCTTAGTGAGACCATCATTTTCTTTCAAGAGGAGAATGACCCAAAATCATCCTCCAGGCTGTGTTGGGCTATCTGACCAAGAAGGAGAGTGGTGATGCTGCATCAGATGACCTGGGCTGACACCAACCCAGTTTAGATGGTTTAGGATGAGTTAGACCACAGAGTGAAGGAAAACCAGTTCTTCAAGACTGTTGGAAAAGCATTCCAGGGGACCACCTCCTGAAGTTGGTTGAAAGAATGCCAATACATTTGAAAGTGTAGGTCTGTCCAAAGTTTTGATTGGTACAGTACTGTATTCTAAACTATTTGATTATTTACTCGTTCACTATCCTGACTAATGAAACCTACTTGATTAGACATAGAGGATCTGTAAACTGATTTTAGCCTGATCATTTATTGCCATGTTTTAAAAAAGAAAAGTCAAACATTAGTGTCTAAATGGGTCTGAGACAAAATGGGTAGTTCGTTGTCTGACTGCTGCAATGTTGTGTATGTGACAATGCATTGTTTATGCGCTTCTCTAGAGTGATACATCTTTAGCATTATAGTGGAAGTGACATGTATATTTCTTACAGAGACTTTTAACATTGAAATGTGACAATGTTTTCTGAACCTAGTGAAGTTAGCCTTCCTAATGCATTTGAAAATAATTAACATTCACACATAGCAGAATCTATTAACAAACCTTTCTTCTTAATATATAAGCTATGTTTTTATGGGACAGTTCAACATTTATTTGCATAGCATATTTCAGAATGAACAGGATGATTTTGTGAAGTGTAACCCTGAAACCTGCTACTATAAATTTCCAGCCCAGCCTATGAGGCACAGATCCTTTGATTTGCAAATGACTCATGTGCCCTTTTACCTGTGCATGACCAGTTGATATTTAATCATTGCAATCACAGAGCTTCCGTTCAGCAACACCTTTCTGTGCTCTCCAATGTTTGCTCTCCAATGTTTTGCAACTCCCAAAACTTGTATTTTTTTGTTCCAATATGGTTTGCACTTCTTTTCCTTTTTTGTTGTGGGTGTTTCTTTGCCTTTTCAGTGGCAAAAAGAATTTGAGATGAAATTTACTTAATAATATTCAAAGTTTTTTAAACCATTTTCTGAATGGCCTTTGCTAATTAATGTTTTAATATGTCTTAATATTGTCAAAAATGCCATTTAGCATCTAGATATGAACTGTAAGGCATGAGGGGTGTGGTATATGGCTGATATATCACGACTAAGAGCTGTTCTTGGACACATTTCTTTGATTCACATTTCCTGCTAAAATGACTACAGGTCTGTATGAGGGGACAGTACATACCGTACTGTGATTTAAATGATTAATCTGATATGGATGAAAATACATTCAACGCTGACAGTGTGCACTGTAATCCCATGGTCATTTTAGCATTTCAAATCCAAATGACTAGAATACACAACTTACAAAACTATTAAATCTCTCTGTCTATATACATTGACAGTTCATTGTACGTTTTGTCATTGTTTTATATAGCAATAAACAGAGCCAGACATCCTATATGTATTTGTTTGTCATGGAAACACAATAAAGTTGCCCCTTTAGGGTGTTTATGCATGTTTATCCACTTTCTAAATGAGTCCAGCATCCAAAGTGCACTGTCCACCCACAATGTGATGAATGGATACATATATAAAAATACCTAGATCTGTAATAATATCAATAAATTATCAGTTGATTCACATCACTTTTAAACTGAACTGATGTGAGCTCCTGAATTGATGTATCCACTGCTGTGCTTGCACTCAATTACCACATAACTCCTGCTTTAAAAATAATTGCGCATATACAGTAATATAACACATTTTGGTGGGTATTCTGTTTGTTTTCCTGGCAGTTAGCTTATTTTAAAGCAGCTGGTATGCAGGAAAATAGTAACAGTAGTTTTCTTGGCATTTCTTTGTTGTTGTGAAAGATTTTACTAGTATGGCTTACTCAAAATATTCCTTTTCCCAGAAGGAATATTTATGTGTGTGTAAATAAGTGCCTTGGGGAACATTTGTGTGAGCATTTCAGCAAGACTAGAGTAAGAGTGAGGGAATGAGATTAAGAATGAGGGAATGAGAGTAAGAGTGAGGGAATGAGAGTAAGAGTGAGGGAATGAGATTAAGAATGAGGGAATGAGAGTCAGAGTGAGGGAATGAGAGTAAAAGTGAGGGAATGAGAGTAAGAGTGAGGGAATGAGATTAAGAGTGAGGGAATGAGACTAAGAGTGAGGGAATGAGAGTAAGAGTGAGGGAATGAGATTAAGAGTGAGGGAATGAGAGTAAGAGTGAGGGAATGAGATTAAGAGTGAGGGAATGAGAATAAGAGTGAGGGAATGAGATTAAGAGTGAGGGTGAGGGTCTACCATCATCATATTGAAAATAAACAGGTAGCGGTAAGTTTCTTACCCTGGATTATCAAAGTCACCGTAGTTTTCAGGTATGGTTCAATTCTCTGGAACACATACGGCCCTGAGTCGTTCAGTTGGAGAGACCTTATGAACAGCTCTGAGGACGAGCGGTTAAATGAAATTCTGCCTTGATAAATGTTAGTCACACTTTCTCCCATTGGATAAACAAATATGATGACTGTAGTTTCATGTAACCAAGTCCCGATGTTGAGGGGGCTCTGGGGAACAATGTTCAGTGTGACATTACTTCCCACAGCTAAGGGGTTCATAGAGGGAACTACCACTTCGCCAAAAAGATCTAGAAAAGGATAGATTGATGAGTTTAGTTACCATTCAGTTTGTATATATTCATAATCAATTGTGATTAAATAACTCTTTACACTATGCAGGAACTTTAACAAAAAATGCTATAATGTATCCTTATACAATACAAGCTTATAATACAAATTACCTGTAGGGAAGTTAAGCAGCACCAGGCCGAGAACATACACCAGACCGTTTTCCATTGTTCTGCCACTTCACAAAACAACAGAAATGAGCGGGACACTTTCCTAAGTGCCAAATGTATGTGAAGCCGTCTTGTTTAATCCAGATCCTGTATATCAGTACAGCCTAGTCACAGTCAGGGAAGACTTTGTGATTTGCAGTCTCCAGGTCTATGTGTACCTGCTCAGACAGTGGGGGAGGAGCCGGCGTCATGTAGGAGCTCACAGTGGTACACAGCACTGATGGTCCTCCTTGTCTCTATCTCCCTATACATATCTGAGCTACTGTGTCTCTACAACCTACAAGTACAGTTAACAGATGTAGTGTTAGGAAGAAGTTAAAATAGACCTTGACATTTTTATAGTATGCAGGGCTAGGCCCTGCTGGAGGATGAGTGACTGAGGGGACAGATGAAATCAGCAAGGATCATTTTTATTTTATTTTTAGTTCTAGTGTTGACATTTTTTGAATTCTGTTAATTGTCACACCACCAGAAGAAACCCAATGTTCAAATGCTGTGACCATTGACAAATTCTGAGGTGAAAACTTTAGATATGCACGATGGAATGTGAAGAAACTACTATCCATTTTATTAATAAAGACTAAATGATAACCACTGTACAATAAAAGAAATGTCAAATTTAAATTTAAAAATGCCACAGTAGGAAGATGTAGATCCAAATATCCAGTTCTGTCCCAGCCCCTATTCCGTGAGGTGTGTTTCCTGTTAGTCCTGGTAACTTGGTCGGGGGCGTGGCATCAGCTCCAGAGTGATGCCGGTGCCCAGCTTTTCATCATCAGCAATCACACACCTGTTACTGGCTCACCAAACAACCACTGTATTTAGGAGGAATCCTGACTTTCCATCCCTGCTGGATTGTTAAATCTCATTCGTAGGCTGATGCTCGGCCAGCTATTTTGCTTATGCCCTGCCTTGCCCTGCCCTGCCTTGCCTTGCCATGCCCTGCCCTGCCTTGCCCTGCCTTGCCATGCCCTGCCCTGCCCTGCCCTGCCCTGCCCTGCCTTGCCCTGCCCTGCCCTGCCTTGCCCTGCCCTGCCCTGCCCTGCCCTGCACTGCCCTGCCCTGCCCATTGCCATCAGCCCAACACGCTGCGACCCACACTCACCTTTACGTTCCCTTGGGATTTCCGACCTGTCCTCACCCAACCATGCGGACCTGCTCCCTATTCCTTTCTCTTCGTTCTGACCTGTGTTCTGACAATAAACATCACCTCCATACTATCACTTGTGTCCAGTCTGCCTTTGGGGTCCGACCAGATCCCAGAGAGGTTCAGTCTTTTATCACTTATCAATCTTGTTTCTCATGGTCTGAGAGCCCTTTAGGTGCCTTTTGGCAAACTCCAACTGGGCTGTCTCATGCCTTTTAGGAGTGGCTTCTGTCTGCCCTCCCTGCTATAAAGGAGTGATTGGTGGAGTGCTGAAGTGAATCATAATATCAAACATTTTATAAATTCTCAGAAGTGTAGACCCAGTTGGTATTGACCAAGAGTAGATTAAAGCATAGAAAAACCATTCACCATTTTCATTTTGACCATTTCACATGAGGCATGAGGAAATTGTTTATTAAGCCTAATGGAAAGTTCATCTGTGGTCACACGTTCTCCTCACAATCAGCAAATATTTATTCAGGATGGTGGTGCAGTCAGATGAATTAATCAGATCCCGGATTATGAGGATGAACACGCATCTTCGGCAGGAAATTTGTGTTGCTCAGTGCCTCGTAATTTGTCTATGGTAGGACAAATATTTTCACATGTGGCAGAAGAACGAAGGACCCACAAGGAAGACCCTCTCTTGTTTATGACTCTTTTTCGACTGGATAGAAACTTTGCATTAGCCGGAATTATTTGCATTATAATTGAACGTGGCCCAATTTTGTCACGCACCAGATCAGCTCAAACAGCAGGGCCACCTTCCTGAGATGATTGGCACAACTGTCAACAATGCCTTGACGATATTCATTGAAAATGAATTATATCAGTCAGAGGCGGTGGACATGCACCTTTAGTCATTACAACTGTTGACAAAAAGAAAGCAGCACCATGTCCTGTGTAACTCATTGACAATCATTACACCTTTTCAGGACATTGTTGATTAACAAAAGTGTTTTCATTGGTAACTAGGCATTATGACTGTAAGTTACCTGTTGAGTTAATTAATGTGATAAAGTCACAAGTTAAAATGAATCATTAAAGTTGGCTAGTCACAGCTGCGGGTGTTTTATGCTAATTTAGCTGAGCGTGTTTTGCTAGTCTATGTGCTCATAAAATGTAGTGGGAGCGAATGTTATATAGCTAAGTATGTACAAATGTTCACTTGCGACAATATGAATTTATCTGAGTTTGTTTGAATGTAGCTAACTAGTTAGTCAATACACCTTCAGTAAATGAGTGTGATGTGGTCCACTATTTCAATTAAGGATAAAAAAGAGAAACATGTAAGAGGTATTAACCTTACTATATGTTGTGTTTACCAACCAATATCCTGGTAACCCGCAACTTGAAAGATTTTAGAATAACTCATTAATTTCAAAGCATTTGTATTGGAAATAGAATGGAATTGATGTTTATTGTTGTATTTAATTTTTTTTTAAGTATAATCATGAATGGATTCATGTAGCTCTGTAAACTGCATATACAACTCCGGAAAAAAATGAGAGACCACTGCACCTTTTTCTTTCCTTTCCAAAAAGTTGAGTGAGGAACAGAAGGGTTCATTTGCAGTAGTCTCTTAATTTAGGTGCCAAAATGTGTTTTATACAGTAGCCTAACAGCAATTATTGTCCTTGGTTTTTTAATCAAGAGAATGATATGAGACGATAGAACTATAGGGTGAATGACCAGCAACCTTCTAGATTTACGTGGGCTTCATATAGTTGTGGCCAGATATTGTGGCAAGTTATGGACTGACATTCTATGTACATATTAAGCTAAATAAGGGCTGTGACAACTTTCATTTATTTCTAAGTCAAGGCCTGTCCATAGTTTGCAATAAAACACAATATGTTTTAAGGTAATGTGATACTTTTTAAACAGAAAAGTGTGCATCAAGGTCAACCTTCGAACACTTCGATTAATCGCGATTAACATTCAGAAGATTATGTAATTAATTCCTATGTCTGCTAATTCAAATGCTACATCGTCAATATCCTTGTTCTTTATCTCCACAGAGCACAGAATATACTTGGTGATGTGCTTTGGGTTCCTGCTATTGTAAATATAGCAATGCTGACTGTCCTGAGAACAAGCTGGGACCCAGAATCTCTATTCTTGTGTTGATTGGAAAAAAGTCAACCAGTCTAATCTGCTGTCTGTAACACATCAATCTACTAGTCCAAGGACCCCTAGTATCTCAATTAAACTGGCTTTACTTAATTTCAGAACTCTTGTCAACAAATTATTCTTGGTAAATTACATTATAAGATCCTACAACTTAGATTTTATATTTCTTACAGATACGTAGCTAACAGAAGACTGTAGTGCTACTGTTCTCAAAAAGACAGCACCCAAAGAAATTGGTTTTATGAATATGTGTCAAATTGATAGGAAAGAAAGAGTATCTGCTCTATTCAAAAATACATTCCAGTGCAAAGAATATATACTTAGTAATTTTCTTTTGAATACCCCTCTTTTACTTTGAATGATGCTCCCAAAATTTTGTTTTCAACCATTTATAGACCTCCATGATACTCAGCAAATTTCATTGATGATTTTGCTGAACTACTGTCTGTTGTATCTGTTAATTACAACTTGCTTATTATAACAGGGGATTTAAAAATCCACATAGATTATACTGCAGACAATAATGGCAAAGAACCTAAAAGTCATGGATCATGCTGAAAAAGAATAGAAAAATCTGAGCAAACAGAAAACACCATGGAGAAACACCATTATGGTAAACGCTCTGAAAAGAGAATAAAGGAAAGCTGAACATAAGTGGAGAAAGACTCCACTATGACTTCAAATCCACTATGACGTCTATAAACAAAGCCTTTGTAGCTTCAACTATGAGTTTCGCAGGGCTAGACAACAGCATTTATAGGGAATGATTAACAGGAATATCAACAATACCTGCTCTATTTGTCATGGTCGACAAGCTTACAAACCCCCTAAAGCAGATAGCATCAGAACTTGGATCCATTGAGAAATATAATGAATTTGCTTGTTTCTATTGTGAAAAAATCTAAAGTACTAGAACTACATATTCAAACAATGACATGGTACTGTCACTATGTCCCCCAAAAAATAACTTAGTTATGTCGCAATATAATACAAGTGATCAAAAAGCCCTTGAAGAAACAATTTGACATCTTAAAGCTTCCACATGTCTTGGCACACTGCCATCAGTCTCTTTTAAAACTACTTTTAACTATTTAACAATGGATCTGCAGCATATCATTAATGGCTCTCTGCAATCAGGCATTTTCCCAAAATCCCTAAAAACAGCTGTCATTAAGCCTCTTGCTCTTGAACCGTGTAACTAAAGCTCAGTATACTCACTGTGTCCCTGTATAGAGCACATAAATGCCTGAATGAAACAGCATTTCCTGCAATTAAAGCAAGCTATAACAGAGATTATTGTTTGACCACAAAATGGCTAGTATTAGTAAAGATCTGGATTCTCAGGCCCTAAAAACCATGGACCAATTGTGTAATCCTGGTGTTCTGATAGACTCAGATCTTACATTCACCAGTCATAAGCAGTCGATGAAACAGCATTCTATCATCTAAAAAAATATAGCCAGAATCAAGGGCTTGGTGTCCCAAAAAGACAAGAAGAAGCTGATCCATACTTTTATCTCCAGTAGGGTTGACTACTGTAATGAACTCTCCAAAAAGACTGTAAAACAGCTGCAGATCATTCAGAATGCTGCTGCTAGAATGTTAACTAGGACCAAGAGAACAGAGCACATTATTCTGGTTATTAAATGTTTACACTGGTTTCCAGTCAGTTACGGAATATATTTAAGTGGTGCTTTTAGTCTGTAAATGACTGAATGGTTTAGCCCCGATTTCATTTTTGATTCATTTTAAGATTATAAACCAAGCAGGGCTCTTAGATCCATGAACTCATTGCAGACAGTAGACCCCAGTGTCCAAACTAAACATGAAGGGTTAGGGTTATGGGTGCATTTAGGGATATGGTTATGCTGCATACAACTGGAATAAACTACCAGAAGATCTTAGATGTGTCCCACGCATATCCATTTTTAAATCATGCTTATGACTGAGCACTTAATCACAACTCACAGATGTTATAGCTTCCTCATGGAATCTACTATGGAACTTACCAGCTAGGTTTTCACATCCTTTTAATTCTATTTCTATTTTCTTATTCTATGCAAAGCACACTGAATTGCCTATTTGATGGTTTTATTCTAGTTTTTGTTTTTATTCTATTGTATTTTAATATTTTTGTTTATAAAGCACATTAAATTGCTTCCATGTGTGAATTGTGATATATAAATTAACATTCTTGCTAGCACTAATAGGAATACGGTATAAAAGTGCCACAGCTATGGATGTTAATAGGACATTTTTCTTTCCTTTCCGAAAAGTTGAAAAGGATAGTTTTGAGTGAAGAACATAAACATTAAAAACTTGAACCCTTCTGTTCCTCACTCAACTTTTTTGGAAAGAAAAGAAAAAGGTGCAGTGGTCAAAATAATTTCCAGAGCTGTACTAGATTTGATTAATGGAACATTGTGTAGTGGGCTAAAATAAATGTATATTAGGAGAAAGTGTTTCAGACCAACATTTCTTCCAAATAATTTATTGTTTAGTAACCATAAAATAAATAAAAAATATTACTCACTTGTATACCTCGTTTGTATATCTTTTCCCCTTCTAATACAGTTTTTGACACAACATCAAAGACAAGAAGAGTTCATAATGTAAAAATGTAAGTGTATTTTAGGTTGGGAGGTCCCACAGATGGTTGGTACAATTCCTAACAAAAAGTCCATAATGAAGATGGAACATTCAAAGCTAATACAGAATAAGTTTCTTCAAAAGCACACAAGATATTAAATATCAAGACAATGAATATCATTGGGTTTTTTACTGTAACACCGGTTCTCTGATAGAATAAATGTGATATTTGACTATGGGATACTCCCCTAACATATTTGTCAGAAGCTCATATTACATTACACAGGCCATGACTGGCTTGATGTTGAGATGTGCATGTCGGAGGAGGGATGCACTTCCAACCCTATAAAAGGGTTGATAGCATCTCAGTCATTCAAAATAAGCAACACATCTTTCTTGCTAATGCAAGGACGGGGTAAAAGACCTCACACACACTATCAGAGAACCAGTTCTCTTTCAAGTATTTTTCTATCTCCAAGATTAAGGCAACCTGATGCGATGACTTTTAAATCCAAATCCATCTGACTCAACACATGATATGTGGGAGCAGGTAATCCCTGCAAAATAGTGCCAGACAATGCTGACAGGCAAGCAACGAATGAATGAAACCAAGTCGAGTGTTAAACCCAGGAAAGAGATTGTCAGGGAAATAAGGGAATCAGAATTGTATTTATTTTGAAACAGCAAGCAGCCAGATGTTCCAAGAGCAGTCGACTGTGTTTCAAGATCTCTTGTTTGGATAGAGCGTATATCAAGCAGCTGTCTGGAAACATCAGGAGCTGAATGCCTTTTCGTCAGAGTGGAGCTATGGCACATTTTCTGAAGACCCAAGGTGACAGTGAAAGTCCAAACAGGAAGACCAAGAATTTATAGATTTAAGTGGATGGTTGTGAACCAGTCACCTGGGTGCACAGACATAGCAGAGCTAGAGTATGTGTCTCAGCACTCAGTGTTATTACTTTCTCAAGTGCCTTTTTGGAGCATTTCTGATGTTTAGGTTCAGGCAAATTCCATACCCCTATTTTTGTGCAACTAGAAAATATCTTGATATGAACCACAGGGGCTTTGCTTAGGAGAAACAATCCCTACTGCACCTTTCCCTGTTAGCAACATAGTTTCCTCTTTGAGGACATGGTCTGACTCCCCCTCAATAGAATGTGGATGATTCCTCTAGAAGAGTGACTCCAAATTGCTATCTGTATCTCCTAACCACTGTTGTCTGTACCAAGATGCACACCACACACGCCCACCAAGTTTCTCTTCTCTCTCAGAGGGAGCAGACTGGTCTCAACAGACTGTGCCTGAGCACCTCCTGATTGAGGGGCAGTGTGCAGCATGCACAAGGAGAAGGTCTGTTCGTCCCATTGTCAAGGAGAGAGCTGTGACTCCTTGTTACAGCGCTCTCCTATTATAAATGAATATAATTGCTCAAACAAATGAGGGGGGAAAAAAATCACACATCGGGTCTCACTGAAGGAATTATATTAAAGTTTAAAATCATTACGGTACATTGTGTAACACATTGAGAACAAAATGGCGTAAAATCATTAAATGGAAACCAAAATCACTGACTGATAGTGGGCAGGATTCAATTTTTTTTTTACCACAAGCTGTTCCAACTGACAGTTTTGTCAGAAACAGACACACCACTGGCCTACTGGAGGTCATTTTGTAGGGCTCTGGAGGTGCTCCTCCTCTTTCTCCCCACACAAAGGAGAACATACCAGCCCTGCTGCAGGGTTGATGCTCTTCTCTTTAAATGCTTCTCTTTTCACGCGACTGAGTGAGCACTTAAACTTTAGTCATACTGCTTTTATAGCTTCCTCCTGGAATAGTTTGATTTTCCTAGGCAATGTCTTATTATTATGATTAATTTTATATTGCTCTTTTTCTTGGTTTTATTATATTGTGGTTATTCTATTTCTATTTCTTTCTTCCTCAACCTTCCTCAAAAAACTCCCTTGAACCATGTTTCTGTGACAGTCATTGTAGGGGTGAAACTGTACTTACACTATGATGGTAGTACAGAACCACCAAACCTAGGGCTTTGAAACAGGGCCCTTGATCTCCTAGAGCAGCTTGGCTGTCTACTTGTTTGTTTTGCAACTTTTGCTCAGTTTGTTGCCATTGTAATTATTATCTTAAGATTTTTGGTTATGCAGAGTAAACTCACATTCATGTTTAACCCTGAGGAGGAGATATTTTTATCTGAACAATATAATATGTCGTTGGGAAATCTGGGAGGCTATGTACTCTTCTCTCCAAATTGTGTAACTAAAATAGGAAATAGCTCCTCCTTGCTCTACCCTAGGTTTCTTCATATACTCTAGCCATTGTATTTCAACATCTTATGGTTTTACCCTGAGAAACTGCTGATAGGAAAAATTATTGGTCTAGGGTCATACAGAAGTATTAGTATACTACTAAATAAACACAGCGTGATTGAAAGATGGTGTAGATCAGCATTGTGCAGTTTGCTACCCAATTCTATTCCAAGTTCACACAGTGGAGGGATACCTAAAAGTGTAGTATATTGTAGCGGCCTTGGAATGGCCACTACTCGCCCCTCCAAACGGAATATCCCTATTTGGAGCAGTGGGTAGGGCACCTGCCTGGGCAGCCAAAGGTTGCGGTTGAGACACTGCTCGCCAGACGCAACAATATTTTTTTGTGTACTTCAATTTATTATGAAATACTACTGAAATCCAAGAGAGTATTTTGTCTTTTTTATGTATTTAATTGTCATGACAATGATTTTGGAACGATCCGTTTCTATTTGCTCATGGACTGGTTTGCCCTCGGTAATAAAGACAGAGATTTAATGGAGACATACTGTATATCCGTCTGACTCAATTATTCCACAGTTCATTAGACAAACACACTAACCACAGGTCCTGCCTTCCCACAAGTCATACCAGGCAGTGTTTACTGTATCTATAAAATCCAACTGTAAATATACTTTCTAAGGTCACCAGTACTGAAAATGCAATAACCATCCCAGTCAGGAAACAGACTTGGAAAAGATGAAAGAATTAATAATGTAAAGCCAAATGGTAAATACAGAATGAAAAGACTGAAATCTATAGTTGTCGTATCTTAAATTGAGTTTCTGTGTATTAACCAGAAGTGGATAATCCTCAACAAACAGTATCCATTAATTATAACAACAATTTACATTTTTTGTTTCTTTTCGTTTAGTGTAAAACCATTGATAAAATAAAGTACATTCTAATTTCTGGGCTTCTCCTTTGGCTTGGGGTGTTGATGTACATTTTAATTAATGCAACACAGCTGCCAAACTCACATCAGATATGTTTTCTTTCTTTTGATACATGAAGCTAGAATTTGCCATAGAGAAAATAACAGACCTTGAATTGAGGTCCTTGACATGTGTACTAAGACACCTTTACACACAACAGCTACTATTGCACCAGCACATAACTCTTAGTGTAAATATTTGACTTTCTTTTTATAGGAAATGTCTCACCATCTAACTCAAACACTATTTAGGAGTGGTAGTATCATGGGTGTGACTGTTTGGCATTAGGGCAAATTGAAATATAAAAAATGCTCAGAATTATGTAATGCAATTGGTGCATTCAATTAAAGATATATTTTCATTACTTTTGAATATGCAAACATTTATAAGTGTCTTAGCCAAATGTTTGCCATCAATAGCTGAACAATATGAGAATAATAGAAATAATTGCTTTAAATAGTATTGTCTTTGGTTACTGTTTTATTGAACACCAAATATTTCCTTAACTTTGTGAACACCTCTGGAAGGAGAATTAATGTGAGTAATGGTTGAGTAAATTTATCCAGCAGATTCCATCCAGATTGCTCAGAAAAGTTGAACTTGTTGTCAGAAGTATAGCCTGACTAGGGTCAGTTGTTTGAGGTGTGTTATGAGTGAAGGGTTTTTAACAGCATCTGTGCTGTTTGAAATGAGGCAGGCTTTATTTGGCTTTTTTGTCAAAAACAAAAATGTAATAGTGGTGATCAAATGGGATTGTTTTACGAAATCTACACATATCATGAGTAGTCTAATATAAATACAATTAATACAAAACTGAGCTATGTTGTGCAGTGTGCATGAGAATTACATTTTACACTGACAATTGTTTAGAGACAAGATTGTGTTTAGCAAGTAATTCTGAAAACAATATAATATCAATTTTATTGCTTGACATTTTCAAAAAAAAGTTATGACAACGGCATGTTTAGCACTGTGTTGCATCACCACTTCTCTTAACACTCTGCAAGCGTTTGGGAACTGAGGAGACCAATTACTGTAGTTTTGAAATGTTTTCCCATTCTTTCTTAATATTGGATTTCAGCTGCTCAACAGTTTGGGGTCCCTTTGTAATATTTTTCGTTTCATAATGCGCCAAATGTTTTCAATGGGGGACAGGTCTGGACTGCAGGCAGGGCAGTTAAGCACCCAGAAATGTTTACTATGGAGCCATGCTGTTGAGATACGTGTAGAATGTGATTTGGCATTGTCTTGCGATTAAATATGCAAGGCCTTCCTCAAGAAAGACGTTCCCTGGATGGCAGCATATGCTGCTCCAAAATCTGCATATATGTTTTAGCATTAATGGCAGCTACACAGATGTGCATGTAACCAATGCCATGTGCACTAATGCACCCTTATACAATCACGGATGCTGAATTTTGAACTGTGCTGAAAAGCCAGATTGACGCTCTCTTCTTTAGTCCGGAAGACTCTGGAATGATATTTTAATGCCCAATCATGTAACTGATCTGTTGCCAACTGACCTTATTAGTTGTGTGATATTCAAGCAGGTTTTGTTTTTTCACATTAAAAAACTTTTGTTGGCTCTGTTCCAACTTTTTTAGAAATGTGTTGCTTGAATCAAATTCAAAGTGGTCATATATTTTTCAAGGAACAATAAAATGTCTCAGTTTCCACTTTTGATATGTTGCCTTTCTACAATTGTTTATTGAATATGTTGTTTAAATGATTTGCACATTATTCTATTCTGCATGTATTTACATTTTATGCAGTCCCATCATTTTGGGAAACAGGGTTGTACACTGCTCAAAAGAATTAAGGGAAAACATAACCATCACAGTATAACACCAAGTCACTTGAACTCCAGGGTAATCAATCTTTCCAGATAGGAAACATAAGCAATTGTGAATCATGTCCCCTCTTTTGGTGCAATGAAAGTGACAACAGGTGCACTGAAGCAGTTTGCTGTGTCTCCCAATATAGTCTCTCAATGGTCTGGGGAGGCATATCCTTGGAGGGTCCCACAGACCTCCATGTGCCAATCAACAGTACCCTGACTGCTGTTAAGTAGCGGGATGAAATCTTCAGACCCATTGTCAGATTTTACGCTGGTGCTGTGGGCCCTGGGTTCCTCCTGGTGCAAGACAATGCCTGGCCTCATGCGGTTAGAATGTGTAGGCAGTCCCTGGATGATGAAGGCATTGATGACTTTGACTGTCCCTCATACCTGAATCCAATTGAGAACCTCTGGGACATTATGTATTGGTACATCTGATGGCGCCAAGACGCACCAGAGTACGTTTTCCGGGTTCCATACAGGCATGTGGGGGCCATACACAATACTGAGTCACATTATGAGTTACCGTGATGAAATTCACGCAAGCTGGAGCAGTGTGTGATTTCGAATGTTTACGAATGTTTACGTAGCATAAGCTTAAATTCAGCCTACAGTCAATTGGTGATTTTGGTTTCCATTGACCATTATTTTGTCATTTTGTTCTCTACGTATTACAAAATGTACAGTAAAGATTTTGATCTTTATTTACACTGATCAGCCATAACATTATGACCACCTGCCTAATATTGTGTAGGAATGGCTTCCACTAGACTTCTGAAGGTGTTCTGTGGTATCTGGCATCAAGACATTAGCAGCTGATCCTTAAAACCTGCAAGGTGGGACCTCCATGGATCGGACTTGTTATTACAGCACATCCCACAGATGCTTGACTGGATTGAGATCTGGGGAATTTGGTATAGGCCTTTACTGTATAGGCCTGGCCAATCATTGGTGTCTATGAAGAACAAAAACATACTGTATACTCAGTAATTTACAGTGAAAGTGCAAATACGATGACCATTTTACACCACAACAAGATTGCAATATTGTATTCAAAGAGCAAGCTATGTATGATCCACTCTTGACCATATGTATGCTGAAAGGTTTTAAATAAGCAATCTAGCTAACTGGCGACCATTCTTCAGGTCAGCTTCCCTACTCACATTTTCCAATTGAACTAGCTACCATTGCCAAAAGTCATAAATTGTCAACAGTAAAGTGAGCTAGAGAATGTTAGCTAGCTAAGGCAGTTAACAAGGGATTTCTGCTAAACTGCAACATTGATTTAAGGCCAGAATATGTCATTTAATGATATACTGTACGGAAGTCTTTGCCAATGGAGATACCAAGTCTTTACCATGGAGGATCTTGTTGCTTTCAAAATCTTTCAAATCCTGGAAATGCTCAATCTTTTCAAAAAAAAATTTTTCTGCTGCTTGACTATGTTTATTTGGTTTGACAACTGACAAAGTTGTTTGATGAGTTCATTTCCTAATGTATTTCGGAAGTAACGTTAAGCCTATGGAAATATTATTTTGCCTTCAGGAAAAAAAATGAATATTCTGGCAGGCAAAAATATTTGACTAATGTATAGTAACACCAGGTTCTTAATAACCAACCAATCAGAGCTATGTGCGTGTACACAATGGCAGCTGACAGAAAAATGGGTATGCAGGGTATAGCTGCATATACCATCCTCTACCCCACTGCACAAGCCCATTTTTCCTGCTTCTAATACATCAACTTTGAGGACAGAATGTTCACTTGCTGCCTCATATATACCACCCATTGACAGGTGCCATGATAATGAGATTATCTGTGTTATTCACTTCACCTGTCATTGGTCATATTGTTGTGGCTTATTTAAGTATATAATGTTCATTGAAACCCAATGTGTGATTGAAGTGTTCCCTTAATTTTTTGAGCAGTTAAATATACCTCCACAAAACAAATTTGACTAATCTTCAGAAGGCTGCAAAGCTTGACATGGAACATATCCAGAAGTGGACTCTGTCTGGTGCTGTCCCCAATTGCACAGGTGTTGCACCAGAAGCATGAGTGCGTGTGTGACAATGAGAGAATGAGAGCATGGGGTCAGCACTTTACATCCTTGATCAAACTTGACAGTAAATATTTTGTAATCATAGAAACAGGTCTTAGTATTTGCCAATACAAAAAGTAAATAAAAACCAACTCCCATCTGTCATCTAGAATAAATATCTGATTGTATCTGCCCACTATTTACTGATTCTGCCTTGTGACAATAACATTAAATCCATTTCCAACCGTTCATGTTATGCTTACACTCATGCCATTCCATTCCAGGTGATACAAATACATCTTTGCCCTTGTTTCTGTGATTCAGGTCTTGCACATAGATGGCCCCAGGGCTACAAGGTGTTGTGCCTTATTCCTTCCATTAGGGAATCAAGATTACATACAGTCAAGTAAGAACAGCCATTGGAATGTTGCCTTTTTGATGACTTTTCTTTAAACATATGAAAATATGGTTATGTATTCTTTACTTGGACAGTATTGATGAATAAAAATCACCAAATTAAAGGAATGATACTGAAAGATTGTAATTATAATTGCACTCATGTATTCATATGAAATCGACACGAATGTAATGTTATAGTTCATAAAGACTAGCTTCAATTGCTGTTGTTACCCATTTTGGCTGAAAATAACTTCATGTGATTTCTTGTAACTGTCTATCAGTCTCTTACTTCGAACTGGGAGGTCTTTTCTACCTCCAGTACAGCCTTTTACAGTACTAATTCAACTGTAATATTCAAAGGCTGTCTTGCATGCACTGATGTCTTCCATTCCCCCCACAGCATGATGCAATCGCATGATTTTCACCAACCGTCTGTTATTGTAGTGAAACAACTCCCCGTTGAGCAATCTGTCCAGAACACATTGTTTCAATAGCGTTGTTCTTTACCCAGGTATTGTCTGGCAAATGTCAGTTGTCTCGATGTCAGTTATGTCCCTCTTCTTTGAGAGCAGAGGTTTCATTCTTCCTATTCACCCACTCGTGTCAAGTTTGTGCCACCTCTTTCTGTGTGATGGTGAGGTGACGGACAGCGCACCCCTCATTTGTCAGTCATTGTTCCATGTTACAGTGTGTTAGATGTTGATGGTGAGTTTTGTTTTTATTCATTTACTTTATCAGTAGTAATCTAGTACTCTGTTCTTGTTTATGTTCTCTGTGTGTTGAAATAAAGACACAACCGAATGCTACTCCTGCCTGCACCTGGTCCAAATCGCCACAACATCACGGTTGTGACATTCTGACAATAATAGGTCATGATTACTGCTAAAGTTCTATGATGTATTATTATTTTAATAAGCAGATTTTGCTCAAAAACACAAGCGCTCCATTCATTTCACCAAGGTTTTACTTTTATTACAAGGCCTCCCTAGCATCCAATAAGGTTTCCTAATGAATTAACACTCACATTAAATGGAGGATGGAACTCTGACAGCGCTGTTTTTCTTAGGTGTTAAAACATAACATTGAAATAGACAAACGAAAAGTGACATTCTGTGCTTTGCCTCATATGTATCTTTAAATTGTGTAATCATAGGTTGAGATATATAAAAAAAATTACAGGCTGTACTATTCTAATAGTTATACAGGGCACTGTATTTAAATTTGCTAGGATTATTTCTTTTAGCTTTATTATTGTGTGTATATTGACAAATTAATTTGTTATGAGTTGTAGATATCGAACCCAAAAGCAGACACAGACGTATGTGGTAGAATGTACAATTACAGTATTTATTGTAAAGGGGAGCAGGACATTTTATTTGGTGACTTGTTTTAAAATACTACATTCAAATTCTACCATGAATAATGTTTCTATTTAGTACTTAAATTCTCCCTCTTCTAAACTGCGCTGTTTGAAAAATAAGAAATGTAACCTTGAATTTAAGCCAGTAGGAAAACAAATTGGTCGCTTTCTAACCCCCATGGTGCATCGGTGGTATTTGACTGTTCTTGCTCTCTTTCCCTATTATAATGGTAATTTTTACCTTAAATATCATGATCCATCATATAACAGGCTGTCGTGTAAAACTACAAGAGGGCTTACGGTTTGTAATTTCTAATTATTTATAAAAGATATTTTCCTTGGTGTCTTGGTGTATATTACCAATTAGTGTAATCTCAGTGACAAATGGTGACATACAGAATGTTTAGAATCCATGGAGTAACTTATTGCCTTACTGTCTTTCTCCATCATACTTCATACTGCATGCGGCCGTTTGTCAGCATTGGCATTGTGGTTAGGGATCTTTACAAATATTTCCACGGGTCAATTAGACATGGAAACATTGTTTTCTCAATAGAGGGGCATCTTTTCTATTGCATTCTGTTTACATAGTTAGAAAAGGGGCTACTCACCTCATATTCATATTGGTAATGTAATCAACAATTGCAAATGGATTAAGTATCAATTATTGCATCTGTAAAAAATATTTTAGCAAAGACTATACAGTATCATTGAACTTCCTGTTTTAAAATATTCTGAAGTATCTGCTCTGCTATTCTTAACAGTGATGCACAACTTTCGCAACGTTTATTAGGTAAACCGTGTCAGAGCACTGTGCACCCATGCATGTATATAACGCATCAAGTGAAGTTACTGAATAGAAGGGGGAAACATTTGCTGCCTTGCACCAACTTGTCCACCCAAGGAGCTTGAATAGAGGCCATAACAGTTGGAAGAATACAAACAATACACCATGACCATGACCATGCACTGTATTGTAAAGCTCTCAGGTCTTGTAATGATTTACAGTGCGTCTTTATCAGTCAGACCAATAATTTCTCTAGACAACATAGAGACACAAATCCGTTTCAGTGCCCTACCTGATGTTTACACATTCACATTGCACTGTCATTTGACAGAAGTCCCTATAGGGTTAATACACTGTCGCACAGAGGCTAGGGTTAGGTTGTGACTAACATAGGGTGAGCTAGGGTGAGGCTCATCATTACAAATGAGAGCACGTACCATTTCAACAATGCTTCCAGTATGATGTGGTCATAACTGAAGGAGCAGGACAAAACAAAGAACTGCGTCCAGCGCAAGTTACCATCTACGTAAAAAACTAGAGAAATTGTGACCGGTGTATTCATGACAGAATGATGCCGGCGCTCTCTCCGCTTTCAAGTGTCGTCCACTGTCCTGTTGTGATGATCTGGGTTCCTGACATATGGCGTCGATTGTTGAATGTCTCTGTCATGCCCTAACCAGAGAAGGTAGGCAAACAGTAAGGCCCTGAGGTAGACAATGCCTTATCACACCGAAAGAGATTAGCCACCAAAGACCTATATAATTTACAGGTGATTTGAATGTTTCTGATTCCATGGACAAAGCTAGGACTGGAGTAAAGCCATTGGTTTTCCCCTGCAGTAAATAATTAGAATTGCTAATGTAGCCTACACTCAGTATATTACAATATATGATCTATGGTTTCTATAGTCAAGGCGCGTCTCATACCAGTATCACACAGTGATAATAACAGCTGCTCAACTGACACATTTATTTGAACCCTGCTAAGTATGTGTGTTCCTGTTGAGGGTTGGGAAATGTTCATTCGAATGTTGAGTTCACAGAGTGAAGCTGAAGCCACCTAACAGGCAAATGAAATATGTTTATTTAATAAGACATGGTTCCAACGTGACATTGACAGAAAAATACCCAACATCCTCTCTCATTCGTAAAAAATACAAGTTGGTACATGGTACACTATTTCATAAAAAGCATTCAAATTAAAACCTGAACATATACGCATTCAGAAAAGAAACCCAAAGGGACACAATAAGCAACATAATGCTGCAGGCAGGCATCAAATCACTATTATCAACCGTTCTTCAAAATGACTTCAATGTGGCCTAGACAGTGGGTCCTACATGGTTTCAGACAGCATTCCGCCTAGAATTCAAGCAACGCCTCCCACTCCCTGACACACGGAACTTGGGACATTTTTGAGAAGGTATGGACAGTACAGGGATTGAAGTTATAGTGTGGGACAGCACATGGAATTACAGTCCAGGGAAGAATATTTTAGGCTGAGACAGTACAGGGAGGGACAATCCAGGGAAGAACAGTTTAGGCTGAGACAGTACAGGAAGGGACAGTGCAGGGAAGAACAGTTTAGGCTGAGACAGTACAGGAAGGGACAGTGCAGGGAAGAACAGTTTAGGCTGAGACAGTACAGGAAGGGACAGTGCAGGGAAGAACAGTTTAGGCTGAGACAGTACAGGAAGGGACAGTGCAGGGAAGAACAGTTTAGTTTACAAAAAGTAACTAAGGAGCTCAACAAAAAATTAGTTATCTATTACAACAATAATTTGGCAATATATTTTACAAAGGTCATCTCAACAACAAAGAACAGAGAGGCTAAAAGGTACTTATCAAAGAATAGTTTTATCAGTAGTTTGATCACTCTGAAGGTGACCTTGGCCTCATTGAAGAATCTCCTTCCCCCGCCCTGCCCGTCTGCTGTGGTCGGATAGCCCCCTCTTCAGGAACCCAGAAGGAACAGCGGACCCACACAGAGGATCAGTGCAACAACTCCACGTAGCTTTACCGTTTCTGATCCTGATACTGTGGGACCTACATTAAGGAAAAGTTAGTCCGTGATTTGGAAGATGGAAATGGTCGTGTAACGGGCGAGGCCATGATAAGCCTCACCTGTCAGTACATTATGGAGAGGTGTGTGCACCTTTCATTTATAGTTGCCAGCCCCGCCCCCACTCACCCAAAAAGAAGAATAAGTAGTAGAGTTAATCCATAGTCAGTAGAGCATGTGAGACATGCTTTAAGATCGTTATTTTGTCATTGTTAATCTTTTCTTTTACAATAAAATCAGGAGTGACTACCTGCGACTTTCACTGTCTTAGTGACCTCTGCAGATCGTCCAAATGCTGGGTTCTCTACCACGCAGGTGATGTTCTGGACTGTACCAGTCACAGACGGGATCCATTTCAGAATGTTTCTACTAATGGAGAAGTAAGCGCTAGTGAGTATACTCCCCCTGAGTGGCCAGCGGATGGAACAGTCCACTCCAATGTTGCAGGTCGTCTTGCAGGTAAATGTGTATTCTCTCCCAGGGAACAAAGTGTCAGGACCACTTATACTAACATTCCAATGATCAACTGTTAGCAAAGGAACAAAATGTCCGCAAAACAGTATTGGTTTAAAGAAAACTGCATCAGTAGCATGCAACAATAATTATGATTTGATTTTCTCCAATAAAGTGTATACTTACAGCTTAGCAAGTAGCCCAAGCTAACGACCTTGCTTTGAGCTAGGGTTGCCATGGTTGCTTCACACTGATAGAAGCCACCATCCGAGAGCAGCAGAGAGTTGAAGTGCAAGGAGGTGTTTTGTTTAAGCAGGCCCAACCTGGCATCTGGAGATACAGTCTGTCCGTCTTTGTACCATAGTACTGGCAGGCCAGGGAAGGATCCAGTACATTCCAGGCTAAAAGACTGGTTGAAGATGGGAAGAGACAGATGTGGGCTGGGCCTCACGGAAACTGGGTCTGAAACAAACAGGGGGAGATCCAGAGGTATTAATGGAGGGATGGTTTTGGTTATTCACAGATAAAATCAGATCAGGAATCTAGTTGTTCATATTAACCAGTCATAAGAACCTTTGACAGCAAAAACATCAGCAAAAAAACAGTTTTAATTCACTCAGATTTGTAAATTTCTTCTGATTGTAAATTTCTTCCTTTGTAAGTATCTGCTAAATGCATATATACACTGTAGATTATACACTAAAACATCCCTTACTAGTTACTTCCAAGATGGTCACTATACTCCTAGAACTGCCACTCTCCATGTTGACCGCAGTACACCGTAGCTCCACAATGTGGTCCAGGCCGTCTGGGGTCCAGGTCAACATACTGCCATTCAAAGTGCGCCCCTTCAGCACCCAGGTGTAAGTGCATTGTGGGATACAGTTGGCGAATATACATGTGAAGGTCGTCTCATATCCAGCTGTTACCCGTCCTGTGTAGGAGATGCCTGGGAAATCATGTCCATCTGCATTTAGAAATCATACTATGCAGTCCACTGGTAATGGGGCACAATTGCGATCTCACAGAAAATATTGACCACAACACAATATCAAACACTACTATACAGACAACGCAGTATAATGTGTCTGTGTAATCAGGTGTTAACATTCTTACTTTGGTTTTAATAATAAGAGACTGAAGCTGCTGTGGTCTTTAATGGGTTAGGTATTTGGATACTCACCTGGAATTGATGCTGATCCCCCAGCAGAGTCAAGGCCTCCTGGAGAAAAGAGGGAGAGTTACACTTTTTGAAGCGGTGTATGAACAGTTTTGTTTCTCACAGACACTTTAAAGTGGCTAACAACCATTGAATTTGATATTGTGTGTGTGTGTTTGTGTTGGTGTATGACGTTGTACCTGTCAGTGTCAATACCAAAACAGTGTAAAAAGTCTTTAAGTTGAATGCCATAGTGTTATTCTCCAAATCTTCTACCACTTCTTGTGTGGCCAAAATGAGGATAACTTTATACCTTTATTGAGAACAGGAAGTATTACGTTGACAAATTGTAAAGTCCCATATTTCCAAATCAAACTCACAAGCGTATTATTCATTCATACATTCTTTCTACACCTCTCACTTGTCAGGTATTGACAAACCATGATTTCAGGTTGCTAAATCATTTTGTTTATATTCAGTTGCTATGTCAAAGTGTGGGTTTAAATGTTAAACTTGTACACTAAGACGTATTGTGTGTGTTAAGGTCTGTGTAAAACTAATTCCTCACTTGCCTCATTGATCTGACTGAAGACATTCATAATTTGAATATATTCAAATTTCAATACTGGTGGGTGGAAAGAAAAGCCTACATACTACCTATATCAATTACTGTGTTATGTGTATTATATCTCTGGGTTAAGGGGTGACTTTAGGTCCCTAATTTATAATCCTGATTTCTCACCCTACATTTTTGCAGTCTGGTCATTCAGCAGATACTTATCCAGAGGGTCTGAAATTATGATTAGGATTAATTATCGTCTTCAAGGACAGAGCAACAGACTGACAGTTCTGACATTCTATTTAGCAACATTTTGGTTACTGGTCAGATCTTCTAACTTCTAAGCTGCCATACTTTGGTGTGTGGATGTGACTGGGTTACAGAAAACGGTTTCTTTCTACAGAAAATGATTTCTTTAACAGACATTATCTTGTTAAGGGAACTGTTACCTTATCATCCCTGTGCCTAAAACATCTTATTCAAGCCTGGTTGGTATAAAGAGGATAATGTAAAATATATCCTTCTCAATTCATAACACAGCAATCTACCTATGCCAGCATGTCTAGTGCTGTGCACAGACATGATTCAGCAATGGACAACGGCTCATGATCTAAATAGGTTTCTATGGCAGCCTATCTTTATGAAGCTCATAAACACATCTCCAAAGGGTAAATGTTGATAGGCAAATGTGTAAAGGAGATGTAGCAGGGTCTCAACACAATACATGTGGTAATTAACCAGCAGGTTGTATACAGGCTGGCAGATTGTTCCGAGCAGTGACAGTTGCTTGCGTAATATTTTGTGTTTCCTGGCTCTCATTTTAGTTCTCTTTCCTCATATCACTTTCTGCCCATTTATTGTCTTCTATTCTCTCCCTTCCTCTACAACTGTATTTTAGTACACCATGAAAACAATATTTACCTCGAAAACATTTGCTAATGATTTCTGCTTTTTCTGTTACTGCAACATAAGCAGGAAGACATATTTCATCCATTTAAAGGATGTATCACAGTGTTTATAAATCTGCTGAAACCTACAATGCACTTAGGTTTTCTATTCATCCACGAGAATATACAACAAACACATCCCATTGCAACACGCCCAAATTAGAGAAGAAGAAATAGTACAACTGAAGCCAACAAGGACATCTTGACCTCCTCAGTAGGTGACAACAAAGAGAATAGTATGGTGTATTGCTCTATACATACTGTTATTTGCTATGCCTAACAGTTAGTGTAGTACTCTGTACTGGTCGACTTCCTACACTATTCCACTTTTTTATAGTATAGTAAATGCAAATATATTGTCTGATGTATTATACGACCCCTGAATAGGGAGGGCACGGAAACTGACCTTTATTTTCATTATTACATATTTATTATTGTGCTTTGATATTGTAAAAACAAATAAACATCCTGCTAGTATGATATAAAATGGAAAATGATTCTCAAAATAGATGTGGATTAAAAAAATGCACTATACTATACAAAAAAACAGTAGATGTGAATTTCCGAAATTGATAATTATTCGTTTTTTATTACTCTTGCCCTGGTCTGACCTGTTTGTGTTTGTATTTTTACCAACGAAATGCCAGAATTATTGTGAGAAGTTTTGACCACATTCATTTGCAGTTACTGATAAACATGATTTTTAGATAGTCGTAACATTTGGTATATAAGTCTGCCTCTGAACAAGGAAGACATTTGCCTCTAACACCTATAAAGTCTTCTTGAATAGATTTTCTGCCATTGTTTAAAAACCATCCAAAAATTACTGTGCTGCATGTAACTTGGGATACAGCATGTATGGACAGGGTTCTGACGATGCAATATTTTCCAGACAACATCAAAAACCCTGACCACTACTGACACATTTTTGGTGAGTAATTTTTACGATTGCCATTTTGTTATTCTATGTTAAAGGTAAACTGAGCCTTGAAAAAATATACCTCAGAGACAGGACATAACACAGTGTTTTTGGGCCCAAGGACCACAAGCAAAGAGTCTGAAAATCGAATCCAATATATCTTTAAATAATGTTGAGGCAAGAGGCCTTTAACGTTTAGGTATAGTAATTCACATGACGTGCCTGGTAATCATAAATACCAACTCGCATGGTTTGTCCATGAAGTGGTCTTTTTAAATGTAAGTTATATTACAAATGTTATGGAATTTTTTATTTTAATTTGTTTGTGATGAATATACAAAAAATGTTGAAGTTGAAAAAGATACATAATATTCATTATATTAGATAAAGCCCTCTTGGTTACAGACAATCTAAATCTAATCATAAAATTCATTATGCTGTGGATAATAAGTTAAATGACCCAGTTGTCTTTGAATGCTGCAGAACTGCTCCGAGATGGGGTTGAGGTTGGTTTGAAAACAGAAACAGAGTTAAATCTGAGGATTAACCAAACACTTGGTAGTGACTCCACAGAATGCATACATAACAACGATACATAAGAGACCAACGGGGTGAATACTCATTCAATCAAAACTATGGCATTAAATCACGTATGGTACATTTAACATTACATAAGAAATTCACACAAATATAACTAATATTTAGTTCATGTTTAAATGTATATATGATTTAAGAATTACAGTTACTGTAAGTAGATTAACAAATGACACAAACTTGAAACCACAAGCGTTTGAAATACATTTGCCATTAATAAATATTATGATCAAATCCTTTCTTACAGAATCTAAAATAATCAGGAAATTAACAAACATAGCTCTGTATAAATGGTTGCAATATGTTAAAGGAACATGCATCATTGATAGACATATATAAAAGCTGTATCCTTATTACAGCTAAGGGGGCAGTACAATTTAAAAGGACGTTCTATGCAATGCTACTAGAGATGTGTGTATATAGCTGGTCACTGACAATCATTATTGGTTTCATTCATCTAAAATAAAGGGATAAGACATTTTCAGAAGAATTACAATGGTCTCAATTCCCTTTCTTATTATTGATGTTTTAGTAATATCAAAAGAAATATTGTAGAATGAGTTCCCGATGGCACATCTCGTTGAGTAAATATAAACTAGGGAAACAAACTAAAAGAGTTTATCAACTGAGCTATTGAAAATAAACAAGGATGCTATTTACATACTGAACATAGATCATTGGCTATTTAATTTCCCTTTTATTATCTTTAACAAATCATACCGGGTCATGTAATGTAAATAGCGAATGCAAATGACAGGGGGAATGGCACCCACGTCATCCTGACAAATGCCCTCTCTAATAAACCAAATTGTGGTACAGTGAATGTAAATAACTTGTATTTAAATGACTAATAAAATAAAGGTACATGAAACTGTCTTAGTGGGTTTAATACTCACATATTTACTGGCTATGAAAATGGATCACTCCAGCAGACATGGCAATGGCCAGCTGTATGAAACAGGCAGACAGTCAGAATGGGCTAAAACGACTGAGCCTAACTAATCCAGATGACTGACAAGGGGGCATGGTGAGCTCCTTCTGTCATTTGAGCTGATGGTGGCTGCATCGGGAGCAGGCTTAGAGGCAGGCTTTTTCACTTTGGCGTACAGAGACGAGGGATCCTCAAATGTGGGTGGTTGCACAGGCGGACCCGGCCCATACTCTGTGGAGGAAGTATCCAGGTTCCCCAGTTGAACAGGCGTATAAGGCTTCTGGAAATGTGTGGTGCCTGCATCGTTTAGGTCCTAGGAGCAGAGAAGATAATATTCTGCATGTTTACATTTTGTAGACACTTTATTCCACAACCACATACAGGTTTATCCTGATCATGACATCAGCAGAATTACAATACAAGTTGTATGCACTGCATGCTCTTTGGGACGATGTGCAGGGTATCTGTGAAAGCATCTTTGAACAGCTGATTGCTTAAATAACTGTAATGGATTGACTGGAGCAGTTGCTGTTCATGCAATTCGAAATATAGTAATCTAATAAAGCTTTTGCACATTTCTCGCATATCTTTAGGGAAGGGAATACAGGAGATTGTTAAATCCTCTCAAAATGTGTCGCCATTACTAGACTTGTCCAATGCTACATGATGGATCAGTGCTGGTGCCTCTACCTCGTCAAGAAGAACATTGAAGAACATGCCAGAATGTTCCAATTGTATTCCAAACAATTATTATTGTTTTTTTTCACTATGCTTTATAGTCCCAATTAACCAATCATGTGTTGATTGCTATTTAACTTCATTCTATATAGCTACCAGAGGAATTGATAATTGGAGATAAGATTTTGATTGGCTGAAGTCAACCGCCATAAAATGTAATTTAAAGTCTAGCATGCATTTAGGCCAGAGGCAGTCAGCTGGTATTCTGTATATAATGGAATGCCCAGCACAGTCACTGGACCTCAACCGTACTGAGCTGTTGTGGGTGCAGCGTGATCATATGGTATGTAGGAAGTCCATTTTGTGGGAGGTGCTTCAGGAAGCATGGGGTGACATCTCTTTAGATTGCCTTAACATTTTGACCACTACAATGCCAATAATCTGCAAGGCTGTAATTGATGCAAATGGAGCATTCTTTGACAAAAGCGAAGTTTGAAGGACACAGTTATTATTTCATTAAAAATATATATTTTTGAACTTGTCAATGGTTATATTTCTTATTCATTTAGCTATATTTCCTTTACTAATTTCATGTAGGTTTTCATTGAAAACAAGGACATTAATTTCTAAGTGACCTGAAACTTTGAATGGTAGCGTGTAGGTGGTGTTGGAAAGCCTGTAGGGGGCAATCTTAAGATCAAATCCAAATGCCCCTGGGCAATGAAAGCTACATTGCTCTGTTTAAAGTGCAATTTTTTGGATGTCCTAAGTCTCACAAAAGAGAGATTGTAAACCCTGTTGTTTTGTATACAACTTCAATCAGGCCCTCATGTCATCATAGCTATCTAATCAACCCCGTCTTCCAAATAGCTATGTCTAATCAACCCCTCCTGTACCCTATAACAACAACAAACAATAATATGTATGTATGTACTAAATGTATGCAATAAATAATGTATGAAAGTCACTTTGGGGAAGACAATCTAAATCAGTCATTCTACTCCTTATACAGTAGTAATGAACCATGAATACCTGCATGGCCTGGAGGGGTGCTCATCGCTGTGCTGATGTTATGTTAAGGACCTTGTCAATGGTCAGATATCCCTGTGGGTTAACAGAGACACCATGACAGATATTAACTTGAGCTTGACTCTTGTGCAATTTCCACAATTATATTTGTATATAGTAATATTATGCCCTATTTTATAGAATATATCTGGATAAGTCTTAAAATGCCAGGGTTGTGGGTTTGATTTCCATAAGGGAAAAGGAAGTATGGAAATATTTTCACTCCTGCAAGTTTCTCTAGATCAGAGGAACTACAAAAAATACTCAATGTTAAATGTTGATAATGCTTTGTTGATTATTGTTTATTTGATCTCTTCAGTTTGTACAATGCTAATACAAAATGTCATTAGCGTTATTAAAAGATTAAAAAGCTCTAATAAATGCACAAGTTGGACCATAGATAATTATACTATTAGAATATTTAATAGCCATCAGCTACAGACTGAAAAAAACATTCACACAACATTGTAGTGGCAAGGAGAAATAATGAATGGGAAGTTTTAAAAAATCTGTATTTTCTATCGTGATTTAGAACAATACGAAATGAAAAGTTACCATGAAAATTTTATAAAAATAAACCCAATACGATGGTTCCAAATCAATGTTCTGACAAGGGTTTCGTCAGAGACAAATTAAAGCAATTAAGCCAGAGAGAACTAAATGGCAAGTGGATTTTTGCAAACAGGAAAAAGATGGCTGAATTGATTGTATGTGTATCCCCAATTGAGCAGTGCTTGCACAATGCTGATATCAACTATTCTGATGACGAAAAGAAACCCAGACAACCAACAATCAGAATAGTACATCCCAGTGTGCTGTTTTTACACCAAAATGGAATGAAAGCAGACCAAACTCTTCTCAGGTCACCTGCAGTACAATTAACTAAGCTATATAAATGCATGTAAGATAATTGCCTGAGATAACTCAGAGTATTACCTGGCTATCTGCTGGTCCCCCATTGATAGCAGAGATTGTACCTGTTGGGTGTTATAAAGATGAGGATGAAATTAACAGTATAGAGACAGGCTTCTCAATCACATAACACAAAATCAACTACATGTTTGTACACACACCTTCAATGAAAGGATTGCCTAGGATAATACGCATGATGGTTAACAGTAGGTTAGTGTTATTATTCTCTGTCTGTGTACATTATTATAGTAAGCAGGGACACAGAGAGATATGTTTGCCCATATAGACAGAGGAGGTTACTATATTAATAGAACGGGGGCCCTATATGTCCCTAGTTGCATGAGACTATAAACTTGCATGGCTTTTAACTTTTTCTGCAAAGGTTGTTATTTATTATTGTGGAATATGAATGCTGTACTAGGAGCTCAAAATCATAACCTATTTAATCAATTATCTAAAAATCTACAATATATACATATATTTATACATACGTTTTGGTTAAACTGGTATGATTTTGAAAAGCTTCTGTCTTTACATACTGTGGCTCTGGTATCTCATTGGAAGTTACCTTAACCGAAATGCTGTTGGTTGAAAAGTTAGATTTTTAATCCAAGCAATTCATATGGGTATAAAATAATAATTAATTAAATGTCTTTGTCTTTTTTGGTATTTGCATATGGTGGTGAGACATAAAAAATAAAAATGTTAGAACTTTATAATCGTTGTATATTGTAATCATTCATTTTCCAACGTGAAATAAATGTATCAGGGGTTCACAACCTTTATGATTGGAAGTCATAACAATAAAAATAAATATTGTATTGAAGGAGACAACAAAAAAATGTTTCCTGTACAGTAACGGCACTATGTGATAATCAGTACCCTGGTTTGCAGTTTGATAAAATGTACAGAAAATCCTATATCCTGGGTTACAGAGAAGAGGACAGGACACAGTCTTGTGAAATTGTAGTGAAAGTCCAGTCTTGTGTACAGACTGTTAATGTAGTACAACACAGGGTTTTTGGATTGAAACACCAACCTACAACAGAAATATTGTTTGCCAGGAATTATTTGAAAGGGGAACGTATATCAAGATACAAATACACAAATATTATAACAGAAAACAGAAGCAGTTACACAACTGACCCATTATATTCCACTATACAGACCCAGTTGTCCTAAATGTTGTCCTACTCCATAATACCGTCAGTGAATTTGCCTTTAAAAATTGTTTTAGCAGCCTATCTGCGATGATTATATTCCTGAAGAAATGTTTACTTCATATTTTTAGGAAATTAAATTTTGTTTGGTGTAACAGTGGTTTAGATTTTAGAAACTACTCCACACCTACAGATTTTAATTCTCAGGCCCATTCTTGCTGCCAATTGCGTGCATGAATATTTAGATGAAATCCTTAATTTTTGTTCAGTTAAAAAAATATGGTATTCTAGAATTTGGGCAGCGTGAAACGCTATTGGACTAAATAGGAATGGAAATAAAAGTTTTTATTTGCTTTGATTCTGACTGAGCAAATTGACTAATAGGTGACGAAATATAATACATACATTTCCTTATTCTTACAAACATATTATTTAAAACCTTCTATTTTGTACTGGATGTGTAATATGTTGTTAATATATCCATAATCTATAAATAGCATCACTATCATAACTATTGAATTTTAAGTGTTATAACAAGTGTTTTTTTTATCTATTAGGGCATATTGTATAAGATGTAGTACACAGTATTCAGGGACCCCTTGCTAGCTCAACACTACCACAACCAGTGGCCAAAAATCACGGAAAACATATTTGAGAATGTTACTGGACTATACACACAAACCCACACACATACAAAAATGAACTCATACTTACTGTTTCCAAAATGTATTCCACTGGAGGATTCATCCTTGATGTAGCTAATGTAAATGACATAAAAGTCAGTAATCAGTAAAAAGATTGCATAGATACATTGTCTATATATTTATCAATAGCCTTGACACCTCCAGTCCTGCCAGATAAATAAAAGTACAGTCCCCTCCAAAAGTATTGAAACAGTAAGGCCTAAGTTGTCCTAAGTTCTTTAACACATCTAGACATGAATACCAGGATATAAAAGCTGAAATTCTGAACTCTTGTATCATACTCATCTTTTGATCTTGAATCCAAATGTATTCAGTGACCAACAAAAACTAAGGAATTTGCCTTGCCATTCCAATACTTTTGGAGGGGACTGTAGGTTCAATTTGTTTTCAGATTTTAAACATCTTTACAGTAAACACCACATTTGAAATCTCCAACCAGAAGCAAGAGTAAAGGTTTTGGCCAAAAAAAACTTTGTGAAAACCACTTGAAGACTTTCTTTAGCACGCAGAGCAATGTGTTGGTTGTTTTCTGTCGATTATTACCTTTTGGAAATACCAAAAGACTTAAAGGATCTGCTGCTAAAGCTTTAGTGCCAGATACCACAGCACAACTTCAGAGGTCTAGTGAAGTCCATGCCTCAACGGGTCAGGGCTGTTTTGGCAGCATAAGGCGGACCTACACATTATTAGGGAGGTGGTCATAATGTTATGGCTGGTCAGTGTATGTTTAGCTCATTAATATCAATTTAAAAACTTTTGGCGGAAAATTTATACGAAAACCATGGAGTGCAACTTTACTAGACATTTCCACAGCTCCTGCCTGACATTATTTACATGATTCCATACATATGATTTCTTGATTAATGGTTTTGTTACTTAGCTGTGCCTTTGAGGAAAATCATTAAGCCAACTCACTACAGGGATCTACAAGTTGGTTTCTACACTAAATGTCAGGTGATCTGGATAAGAGTGTCAGAAATACATTTCTGATATGTTTGAAGAATATAAACCGAGCAGGGCTCTAAGATCCATGAACTCAGGTCAGCTGGTAGAGCCCAGAGTCCAAACTAAACATGGAAAAGCTGCGTTTAGCAGTTATGCTGTACACAACTGGAATAAACTACCAGAAGATCTTAGACGTTCACCAAATGTGTCCATTTTTAAATCCAGGCTAAAAACACTACTCTTTGCACGTGCCTATGACTGAGCTCTCAAACGCAACCCCACTGTGAGCCTGTTTTTATAACAGTTAACGGTTTAGTATTACAGTTTTTTCTAGCTAATTTGTTTTATATTCTATATCTATTTTATTATTCTGTGTTATAGTTCTTCTAGCTTTCTGTTTTATATTTTATCTCAATTCTATTATCCTATGTTTTATTATTTATGCTGTTTTTATATTTCTCTTCTTAATTTATTGTGTTATTAAATGTACATCCTGCTATATTTTACCAATTGTAAT